>ML785320.1:377064-404639 GCA_009831015.1 Picea engelmannii | reverse complement strand
TTGGTTGTAATGCTTCCTTGATCCCTGGTAAAGATGGAAATTGTTGAGTATCATGATCTTTATCACAGATGGTGCAGATTGGATTTTTGTCCAATGGACATTCCCTTCGTGGGTGCTTGTCTCTTCATTGAGAACAAAATATGGATAGGGTTGCTTCTGCTTCTGCTTTCTTCTTTTGAATCTACAGGGTGTCAATTTGTGAGGAAAAAGAGCTTAACATTTCATTTTTAAAACCTTCGAGTAAATTACCTATCTCTGCTCTTGTTTCTCCCCCACTGGATATTTTTTGGACTCTTGAGAATGTGGTGTCCCTTTTGTTTGATGTATTTCTTGAAGCTCCCCTTGAACATCTTTTGCATAAATTAACAATTTCATCGTATGATTCCTTAGATATGTCCCCTTTTCCAAGCATATTCAGCATATCTAGACAGTCATCCCTTGCTCCTTTTAATAATATAGTTTTTAGAATATCTTTACTTACATTGGGGTGACTAGATCTTTGTAGATTATACTGTAGCCTTTCTACAAAGTCCTCCAGATTTTCATCCTCTTTATGCATCATCTTAAATAGCTCTTCCCTCTTTTCTCTTGTTCGGCAATAGTCCTGGTATTTGTTCAAGAATTTCTATTTGATTTGGTCCCATGTTGTGATTACATGGCCTCCGAGACTCATAAACCATCTTAGTGCATTTCCTTTTAGTGTTGCTGGAAATAGCTTTAATTTTTTAGCATTGGAAACGTAATCATAACTTATGCATAATATATCAAACTCAAAAAGGAATTCATCAGGATCTTCTAAAGACAAACCATGAAAATTAGGTAGTGCTGAGAGTGGAATGTTCTTCATGGGGGCTACCCCTCTAGGAAGATAACCAATAGGAAATCCTAATGTAGAGAAAGAATTTTCATCATTTACCTCTCCTTTAGGACCTACCTGTTCTTCATGATGCAATTCTTCATTCTACTCATCCATGTTTTCTTCTGTCTGCTCCCCTACTGCGCTTGCTCTGTCCTCAATGTTTCCTGTTGGTTTCTAGACTGTCTCAGGACTCCAAACTTCTTTCCATGTTTCAAAGTTTGCTTGAAATGAAGGTTGGGATTTTTGTTTCCGAAGGTTTGGTCGTTGAGCAGTAGATTCAGACTTTGATATAATCTTGTCAATGTAAGTCTTTCTTCCTCCTTTTTCTTTTCCTTGCCACCTGTAGGGTCAGTATATTTGGGGTCTCCGTGTCCTTTCATGCAATCTTTGTATCTAAAAAATCATAAGTTCTTTTGAAATCTAAAATTACCTTCCCCGGCAACGACGCCAAAATGTTGGTCACTATAATTTCTTAATTAATTTTAAACAATCAAGTGCTACATAAATTTTCAACCTAGGGAAGTCAGTTTATTTCAAAGGTAACCACGCACTATATTTGCTCAATTCCAAAAGCAACCTAGAGTTGTAGTAAAGGAAACTACATTAATCACACTTGCCTTGAATGAACTGAAGTTCTCACTTGAATCACAGAAAAGCAACCTACTTATTGTAGAGTTTAAAGAGATGATTAATCTAAAGAATCCTTGATTACATTAAAATAAAAACTGCAATAGGAATGAACAACTACTCTGGAACTAGAGAACAGGACCCTATTCCCAAGCAGGAACTTCAGTACTTTGTTTCTGATTAACACACTTTCATGAACTCATTAATACATTGAAGGCTAACTATTCTAACAGAGAACAGGACCCTAATTCCCTCCTTTAAGCAGGAACCTTTAGCACCAGTCTCTGATTAGCACACTCATGATAATAATGGAAAATTGACTACTTCTAACAGAGAATAGGACCATGATTCCTTCCCTTAAGCAGGAACCTTCCGCACCAGTCTCCGATTAGCATAATAATTGAAAGCTGACTACTTCTAACAGAGAACATGACCCTAATTCCTTCCCTTAAGCAGGAACCTTCAGCACCAGTCTCTGATTAACACACTCATGAAAATAATGGAAAGCTGACTACTTCTAACAGAGGACAGGACCCTAATTCCTTCCCTTAAGCAGGAACCTTTAGCACCAGTCTCTGATTAGCATACTTCCTCAAATTCATCACACAGAATTGCCAACTAACAATTACCCAATCATGAACCACATGAAAATAATGTAATTGTTCAATAAGACAGAGTTAAGTGGTGTTTCAACAAAACAAATATTAATCAAAGCATCAACAGAATTCACACTAACACACTATAACACTAACGGGTGAATCTTGTGAAGAAGGTGGGCCCTCCCTTCTCACAAGATTCCCCTGAGATGAAGAGGCTAGAGAAGAATGCTCAAAACATTCTTTTATTCATCTATAAATGTATCATATTACAATCTGAAAAATGAAGTACGTCCTTCTCTATGAAACTTTCTTAGTACAAAAACTGGAGATCCCCTCGAATGATGATTTCCTCTTATTTAAAGAGGGAATCCCTTTGATACAATTGATCAAAGATTACAGATGTATATCTGAGTCCTATTCTTAGTCAGATCGACTTTCTAAACTAGAATAGGATGTCCTAGTCTCCTGCAACAAAATTCTATTACAAGTGCTGAATGAGGTGTTGTTGTTCCGGCTGGAGTAACAGTTCTTTCTTGTTGTTGTTTTTGCATGTTGTTTCGGCATCGCAAATCGTGGGTTGTTTCAGCCACGGGATTTGCGCTCTGACTGTTCATCACTTCTCAGGTAGTAGCGATGGTTGATTATTGGCTCACGGTGTGACTGTTGTAGTCAATCTGTGTGAGTTGTTGTTGACCACGGAATGTGTAACGACTTCCTTTGTGTTTCAGCATCGTTGACCATAGACTATGTAACAGCTTCCTTTTTGTTTCAGCATCGTCGACCATGGACTGTGTAACAGCTTCTTTGTTTCAACATCGTCGATCATGGACTGTGTAACAGCTTCTATGTTTCAGCATCATCAACCATGGACTGTGTAACAACTTCTGTGTTTCAGCATCGTCAACCATGGATTGTGTAACAGCTTCTGTGAATTGTTGTTTCAGCAACATGCCTCAAATGCTAATCTGCAGTTTGAACTGTTTCAACACTTATACATTTCTAATCAATGGTTAAGTACGAGAGTGATGTGAAATTATATGCAAAACAGATTAAATGTATAGTAAAGAGAAGAGACGTTAGATACCTTTGGAAAGATAGGATAAAGTGATAATATGAGTTTAAATGTGAGTGATCAAGAGTGTAATAGTGGCAAAAAGTATGGGCAAAAAGGTACATTGTGTGGTCCTAAAAATGCAAGGAAATTAAAATACATCGCAAAATGCATTCCCTCAATAATATGGACATTTATTAGTTATGTGTTTTATTTTACATGTCCTTGATTTTTATGGAAAAGCATTTCATTGCTCTTAGGACCTTAGTGTGAGAATACAGAGTATTATATATGTATTTTATATTTTTCTAGCTGCAAACCTCCATACCTTTAGCCCCTTCTTCCCATGAAATGAGGTACAAGCCGTTCTTGGGTGAATATGCCTGAAAAACCCATAATATGAGGAAATAGAGCGGAATAAGCATGGAAAATAGCAAGTATGGATGGGAATGGTACGTGACCCGTCAAGAAGACCCCCTAGTAGCAATCCTTTTCTTGAAGATGACCCACTTACTAGGAAAACATGTCAAACAACAAGGTGAAAAGAGGAAAAAGGGATAATTTCCAAGAAAATATTTTCAAAATCAAGAAACGATCCTTTACAACATGTTAAAATGATTCAATTATTAAAATGACACTTACAACGACACCATACTTCTTACCTCATGGAGCAAGACGTATTGTCCTTTGTGGGCCAAGCTAGTGTGGTGGATGTTGCTGATGCCTATAAATGGTGATGTGTGGTAAGAAGAGGGGATCTTTCTACTCATCTGTCTCTTGGCACACCATGTCTTCAAATTTTGGGCCTCGATACATCATCTCTTTAGTTACCCCTAGAAGTGGGGGGTAACATTTGTCTCCTACTTGGAGACATGTGCTTTCCATAGAGTACATGAGAACCTTGGAGTCTCTTGGTAAGACATACACATACACACACTTAAGAAAAAATGTTGGGATATCAAGGGTGGCGCACTCACCTCTTTATTCATATGAAAATAAAAATAAAAAATCTAACTATGCATTGAAAATAAAATTTTGCATTTTCTCAAAAAATTCTAACTAACATGTAATAGATTCAATAAAATTTAGTAACGAAACTATGAATAAATGAAAATAATGAAACACCTAAACACAATATGATCATGGAAATATAAACAAATGCACCTAAACTACCATGAACACACAAATGCAAATGCAAGAAAACAAATGAACTACCTAATTAACTGGTACCGAGGCCCTAATGAAGTTAGGTTCCATCAGAAAATAAAGGCTTGAGGATAGACCCATTGAATGGAAATGGCATCCTCCATCCATCGATAGTGGCTAAATGAAAGTAATTAGTCCCATATTTTTGGTTAATTTGGTAAGGTCCTAGACACAAACTACCAAACTTTTAATGCATTCCTAGTTTCTCCCTTCTCTTGTCCCACATCAAGATAAAATATCCTTCCTCAAAATAACTTTGTCTTGATTTGCGATCAAAAGTTCCTTTAATTTTATCTTGATTTATTTCCATCTGATCGAAAGATATTATTTTGGAGTCATCCAATTATACTAGTTTATCAATCCTTCCTTGTAGTGCTTCCTTATCAACGAAAAATGTTGAGCTACCTACAAAGCTAGAATCTAGAGATCTATGGGTAACTTCACCTCCATCCCATAAACTTATTTGAAAGGGGTTTTCCTGGTGGAATTCTTGGTTGTTGTGCGATCCACCCAAAGGGAATATTTAATTTTTCCATCCCAACTCTTTTTATTATATCCAACGATCTTCTTTACAATATTCATGAGGCTCTTGTGACTAGATTCTACTAACATATTCCACCAAGGGTAATAGTTTGAGGAACATGACAACACAGCCCCATAATTGAAACAAAACTCATTCAATGTTGTTGAACTGAAATCCTTGCCATTATCAATAGCAATATTGGCAGGAACACTAAATTTGGTAATTATTCTTTCCTCAAGAAAATTCATTCCCACTTCTTCTATTTCCCTTTTTGTTGGGATAGATTCTACCCACCGAGTGAAATAATAGGTATCATTTAAAACCCAAAGGTATTCATTACTACAATTTTCCTTAAATTCACTAATAAAATCCAACCCCCACTATTGAAAAGACCCCTCAACCACCACTGGTTTCAAAGGAAAGGTAATAAATTTTTGTTTTCCTAAAAAGAATTGATCATGTTGACAAGATATTACATATCGGTGTGTGTCAGAAAATATAGTATGCCAACAATAACCTTCTTATTTGAACCCGTGGGTGATTAGCTTTCAATAATTGATTAATTATGTCACTCCTTCAAAGGGTCGGATCTAGATCATTTTACTTGAGCGATTTGCAGATAAAGGTATAGTTGAAGTCTTTATAGGATTGAATCCAAAGTGAATAAAAAAATATTTAGTTTCCTTATGTGTTATATGTCATTCTTTCATTTAATATTCTATGTGCAAAAATTCATGGAAAGCAACATAAGAACATAATACACATAATGGATATGACACTTCCCTTGATAACGGAGTTCACCTGATGTGGGATACATCTCTAGGTCATGCTCCAAATCTTGATCACTTTATTCTCCTCATTGTAATGATGTCTCTCCTTTACAAGTTGTAAGGCCAAATTCCCTTTTCGGTGACAACAAAAAGACATCGAAATGTGATCAAGAATGCATACAAGATTTACAAGTTCTCATGCTCATGAGGCATCCATGATGCTGACATGGACATCATTCCCATATTTTCAATACATAAAAAGAAGAAGAATAAAATATGAACTCCATAATCATGAAGACATAGAGTTCCTTAGATCTGCTTGTCAGGTTAAAGCATATATGCAACCCATACAAGGATCCATGAAACTACGAGATTTATAACTGCTTCGTTGGCCACTTATCATGCAAGTGCCCCAATTTATCTATCACATGTAACTGATTGGTTTTATGTGGAAGAAGAGAATAAAAGAATAGACAGAAGTAATAAGTTGATGATTTTTCCTTGCTACAACCTCTTCATGCTCCTTCAGACCTATAACAAGCATGTTATGCGGCAACATTTAATGACAAAATAGAATAATGAAAAACATGCTTACATTGGCTTCTCCAACACTTAGCTTTCTGATATGAAGCTCTGCTGCAAAAACATACCTCTCCATTGGATTCCCTTCACCGAATTACCTAAAAACGAATGTCAAATTGTCTCCATCGGAGACAAGCACCTTCAGGCCTCCTCTCGACCTCTATCTCGATTTGCATATAATTCTCTACATTTAATGCTTTGTACTATGCATTGTAAATTGTGCCCAGTACAGACCTGGGTGAACTAGCGTGCACCTTCTCCCTTGTGTATTGGAAAAAAATCATTTTTAAATAACATCTTGGGCAGATGTCCAATCAGGTCGTTGGCCGAGTTGGTTGGCACACATTTGTTAAGGCATGTAGGTAGGGGGAGGTCTCGAGGTCAATCCCATGGGCCTCCACATTTTTTATTACTTTTATAACTATGGTTTTATTTTGGTAGTGGTTTTAACTTGGCAGAACTGCCAAATATAGTGGGACCTCTACCAGATTTGGCGGGGTCTGCTATTATATTTTTTTTTGAAAATTAGGTCACATTTCGTCATTGGTCATTTCAGGGGTGCCATGTGGCACCTAGTTATTGGCCCATTGCTTCCCAATCACCTACCATACAGACATGATGTCGATGCCTTGTTGGCCCAATCATACATCACCAGGTGGCACTTCTAGAGGAAGCCACATGTCTGTACAGTCTGCAAAGTCACCTGCCATGTGTCTGTATGGATGCCACATCACTGTACGGACTGCCACATCACTATACGAACTACCACGTCAGTCTGCCATGTCACTATACAAAATGTATGGACTACCACATGGAATAATCTGATTGGTCCACAGATCTACCCAAAAACACCAAAACTGGGTGACACGTGGTAGCCTATGGTGATGCCACGTCACCATGTTAACATCATGCTAATGTCAACATGCCACATGTCACCTTCCTTCTCCTACCATGTGTGTTCTACGGATGTTGAAGTCATTTTTATAGATTCTGACATCAGAAATATGGATGTTGACTCATCCCCTACTGACTGGGATAGGTTGACCAAACTTTGACCGCAAATATATTTCAATCCATAACTCCTTTTGACATGCCATTTGCATTGTTATAAATATTGTGACATGCTCTTCATGATCATGTCATTTTGATTGATTTTTTGAGAACTTTGAAATTTTCCCTTTCTCTGTCTATTGAGGCCATTCTGAGATTCTTGGGACACTTCTAAAACTTCCGTGATGTTCCCTAGATCCTTCTGGATCACCTTCCCTTATGATTTTATGAGTCATGGTACATGAAATGAAGTGAAGCTCACAATATCTTGAATGTAGTTATGAAATTAATTTATCCACTTCCTATTTATTTATGCAACTAATAATTACTCCATCTTGATTTCTCCATCTGAGACCATATTTAATTAAAAAATACTTCATGTCCTTGATCCTTAGATCTCTTCTCTTTTGATCCACTAAGCTACAAGGGAAAGTAATATTCTTCAAATAATAAATGATGAATGAATACCATTCATCTCCCTCAAGCTTTCTTATGAGAACATTAATTTGTTCCTTCTCACCCGTATCAATGGCTTCTTCATTACTTTCAACCAACATCTTGTCTAGTCCATTCCCCTTTATTATCTTGGTCAATTTTATTTCTAGGTCATACTCCTATATCTATGATATCCACTTTCCCCTTGAGTAAGACAATGTTGTTGTGGCAAAACATCCTTTACTATATTGGGTAAGGAAAAAAAACTCTATTCTTTCTATACCCAACATATGTCCTAAAATTATTCAAGGATTTAATGAGGGCATATTCCTATTTCTCAGTAACCATATAATTTAGTTTTGAGTCCCTTATCTCACTTCTCATGAAATAAATTGGTTTCTCACATCCTTCATCAGTTTTTTGCAAACGAACACTTGCAATGGTATATTTTGAGGCAAAGGAGAAATCGATGAAGTATTTGGTAAATTCAAGGCTTATTAGGAAAAGAGAATTTGTTATCACTTCTTTAATGTGTTGAAAATATTTTTTAATGTCATTTTCCCATTCGAAAGGGACATCCTTTTTTATAAATAGTTTAATGAATTCACATATTTAGCATAATTTGGGATGAACCTTCTTATGAAACTGACCTTTCCAAATAAAGACTGCAAAGCCTTCCTATCTTGAGGGAGGGTAATTTTTTCAATTGCTCCAATCATGGAAGGATCAACTAAGATTCCATATTTGGAGATGACATGTCACAAAAAATTTCCTTTATCTACCCCAAAAATTGATTTCTTGGGGTTGAAAGAAATACCATACTCCCTACATCTCTCAAAAATTACCTGCATGTGATGAATGTGTTGAGCTCTTTTCTTGGATATGGCTGTCAAATCATCCTGATAAATTTCTAGAAGTTTTCCAATCAAATCCTTGAAAGCATAATCCATAACATGTTGAAAAGTGGATCCATCATTGCTGAGACCGAAAGGAATCCTAAAATACTTATAGGTTCCCCATGAAGTAGTGAAAGAGGTCTTGATTTAATAATCCTCTTTTACGAACACTTGGTTTTACCTTGAGAAACCATCAAGCATAGACATCATCTCTGCCACAATTACCCTTTGCAACAAATTTTCCATGTTTGGAAAGGGGTAGTTATCCTTGAGTGATGCTTGATTTAAATTCCTAAATTCAACGCACAGTCTTATGTCACCAATATTTTTTTAGACTATCACAATATTGGATACCCAATATGAATACATGATAGGTTCAATTATCCCTTCTTCAACCATCTTCTGTAAAAAAAATTAACCTAAGGTGCAATATTTGGGTTGATTTTCCTTAGTTTTTTCCTAAACTATTTTGCATATTCTTTAAGGAGGATGACATGTTGTATGAAATATTCTCAGTAATATTTTAGGTCTCCATAATACCAATCAAAAACATATTCAAATTATCTGATGAGGTGTATTAACTCTTTCCTTTCAACAATGGTGGCTCCTTTTCCTAACTTCACTAACTTAGGAGACACGTGAGTGACAATATTGAACTCCATGGTTTGGTCATTTTTTTCACTGACATGTTTTCCTTTATACATGTCATTTTGGTCAAACATTCATTCTAGAGGGACCAACACAATTCTATAAAATTAATGACCCATCCTTCAGTTAGTAAATTTATTTGAGTTTCTAAAAATTCTCCCTCATTTTGGAGGAAACGTGGAATTTGATTCTCATCATCAAACACTTGTCAATGTTCCAAATTATCCAGGACTAAGGGCCTGAAATTAACCTCTACCTTGTAAGGGAGAGTCTCTTCACAGGGTTGTAGAGTGGAATATTCTCATCATCAAACTATTTTGCATATTATTTAAGGAGGATGACATGTTGTATGAAATATTCTCAGTAATATTTTAGGTCTCCATAATACCAAGAAAAAACATATTCAAATTATCCAATGAGGTCTATTAATTCTTTCCTTTCAACAATGGTGGTTCATTTTCCTAACTTCACTAACTTAGGAGACACGTGAGTGCCAATATTAAAATCCATGGTTTGGTCATTTTTTTCACTGACATGTTTTCCTTTATACATGTCATTTCGGTCAAACATTCATTCTAGAGGGACCAACACAATTCTATAACATTAATGACCCATCCTTCAGTTAGTAAATTTATTTGAGTTTCTAAAAATTCTCCCTCATTTTGGAGGAAATGAAGAATTTGATTCTCATCATTAAAAACTTTCCAATGTTCCAAATTATCTAGGACCAAGGGCCTGAAATTAACCTCTACCTTGTAAGGGAGAGTCTCTTCACAGGGTTGTAGAGTGGAAGCTAACATATCCAAGGAATATTCCATGAAATTCCTTTTTGGGGGGACAATTTCAATCGAAAAATCATCAAAATGTTTCATGGCATCCCAGATGACATCTCTATGTTGTTTTAACCTTGGGTTCTTGGCAACAAAATCCTTCTTGATTTGAGAGACAATTAAATATGAATATTTTCCTACATGCAAGAATTTTGTTCTCATAGTGATGACAATATTTATACATAAGAAGAGGGCCTCATACTTAGAAATATTGTTGGTGCAATAAAACTCTAACCTGTATGAGAAACAAGTATCTTCTTTATCTGGTGATATCAAAACAACTCCAACACCAAACCATAAAATTTAATGTGCTCCATCAAATTCTAAGGTCCAAAATCCTTATCTTTCTTCCTCATGTAAGAAAATGGAATCTTATATGACATACGTGTTATCAATTCCTTCATGTACAACTATGTCTGGATGAGATAGGATATCCTCTCTCTTGACTTGATCTGTAATGGTAGCTTCAGGATACAAGATTAAATTATCGCCATTCAAGGTTTGGAAAGTGTTGTGAGAAAAGTATACATGAATGATTCCTCCTATTTTCATGATCCATTCTTTTGTCAATAAAAATCCCCATGAGTCAGGAACATCGATAACTTCAACATCCATATGGAAGGACATGCCCCAAAACTACTCCAAACTTACTTTTAAATCCTTAATAATTCCATAAACTGGGACAATGATTGATTCCATTATGTAGGTGTTTTCATAAGGTCGTGAAAATTTTAATCCAAGTTTCTTCACAAATTTCAATGTCATGATGTTTGTTGACACCCCCTGATTCACCTCGAAATTATGAAGGCACAACTTGTTTTTTAATAATGTGATGAGGAAATATGGGTGATTTTCCTCTCTCTCGACATACCTCCTTGTCAAGATGATAGTGGGAATATATTCATTCTCTTGTAGGTATCTTAGGATATTTTTGTTTATAGTAGTTTATTTTTACTGAAATTAACAGCCATTGACTAATCCTATCTATAAATCTTGGAGGAAATCTCTTTTGCAAACTCCAACATTTCCTTTTTAGCATTGCTTTCTATAAGGGGTTTTTTTTGGTCAATTCTTTCATTTGTAATGGATAAAGTCCCTTTGGTAGAGTGCAAAAAATTTTCTTCGTACAAATTCTGTCCCTTTTGATTTCTAATGAAATTTTCCATATAATTGATAGCCTTAGTGTAAGCCCTTCTCTCTTCTAATTGTAGGTATGTTTTAGTGACACAAAAAGTCCTAGTAATTGGCTCAGTGTGCATAAAATTAACCATTTCATTAATTTGATTTGTTTATGTTATCACATGAACATGTCATAGTCCTGTGGGTTTGTGGTTTCTACCTAAGACTGTAATTTTTCCCTGTCTGTCTCCTTTTCGCAGACCAAGTATTAAAGTTTTCCCTTCAACTGGTAAAGTCAGTTTTATTCACCCCTTTTTGTTTAAAAGACATGGTTTTCCTTGATGTCTTACCTGAAAAAGTCTCGACCCGAAGCCTTTCTGTTTTCCTCTAAATATAAACACCCATCTCCTTTTGTTTCAATCACTCATCCTGTTGTTTTCCCAAGCCCCAATCTAGTCCTCCAAGTCTTTTCTTACATAGTTCGTAGCCACGGGCTCAGAGCGAGACACTTAGAGCGGTCTGTCCTAGACTCGAATCAAGAAAATAGGCAGGTTCAACTTTCAATGGTGGGAATTCCATGTGGAGTTCAGAATAGCATCTCGCAAATGTTTGAAATATTAAAATTTGTGCGAAGTATAACACTGGAGCAAAAGGCCCAAAGAGAGCATGATCCATTGATATTTAAAAGGACAGGTAGCAGTTGATCCAAGTGTTCGGGGAAATAAGCTTCGGGAGTTTCGAAGTGAGAAGTGTGTGGAATTCCTGAAGTGTTGAAGCTCAAACTCCTAAAATAATTTGAGCCATCAAAAGCTAAGGACGCATGGAGGACTATCCCTTTCTTCGAAGTTTGACTTTCCAGAGAATTGTGGGATTTAAACATTGCGAAGTCCCAAAGTGCCTAAAGTCCCAAAGGCCCGAAGTGAATCTGATTCGTTGATCAACAAGATCCATGTGTCATCAGATCCATATCTCTGGGTAAAAGCGCATGGAGGAAGAAGAGGTTTGAGATTTATTTTTCCTAGAGGCCTGAAGTGGATCTTGACCATCCAAATCCAGGATCCACACATCATCAGATCCTTATCTCTAGATGTTTTTCTTGGGGAAAATATATTTTTAAGTTTGAAAGGTCTGAAGCCCGAATCATGAAGCAGATCTCAACCGTCAATTTGAAAAGAGAAGATCTGATCCATCAATATAAAAGGCACCAGAATTGGGTTGTTGATCAGGAAGCCTCATCTCAGATCACAAGATCAATGGTCGCACTCCATTGCAGGGAAAAAAGGTGCACACATTTTTAAAGTTTCAAAGGCGGGCCGCAATCAGAATCATGGTTTTTAGAAAGGGACGTGTGGCAGTTCATCGTGGATGCCAGGACAAAAGAATTTTTCTTTCAAACCACCCTTGGTCTGGCCTGCAATCATGAAATTGCATAGGTTCATGGCCCTAGGTCACATTGAAGAAGGAGCGATGGAGAGGAGCTGCGCCAAAGGCCAAAAGTGCATGTATTGGTCATAGAAGAAGATCTGCATGGCCTCGAGGCACTGGGATTGACTTGAAGAAGTCATGGGCACCACCTGGAACATTCATGGGTGTTAGGCCTTGTCCTGATCTAGAGGAAGGTAGTTAATGTAAATGGGGGTGACAATTCAGACCTTGTCTCACCCCATAAATGGAAAGAATACTAAGAATGGTCATGGGGGAAGATTGTCAATCTGAAGTTTCTTAAGGGACAAATTTTCCTGCAAAGCACAAAACTAAGGCGGGATCGCGTATGACATCAGAATGCCTACACAGGCTGACAAAGTAGGCACCGACTGGAAAATTTGAATGCAGGGGTTCGATCACATTCCTTGTGGTTGCAACATTTTTATTATATATAGGTAGTTTTGATATTTTGTTGGGGTGGAATGGTTGAGCTAGGCTCCCTGCTATTGTAATATTTTGATGAATAACATTGGTTCTTTGGTTATGTCTTAATTTGAGACTTCTTGATTAATCTAAGTCATATTTCTTACTCCATCTTATTTTCTTATAATACTAAGAGAGTTCATGATTGACTGATTCACATGGATTGTTGTGACTGTATTATGATGAATGTTTGATTATAATGTTGTTATGATTTCTTTCGCTTTCCTTGAAATTTGAATCCAAGAGGATCTTGTGTTTAGGTTTTTCTTCCTTAGGATGCTAGAAGGCCTGATGTTCATGACAGAACTCTACACTTTTCTCACCAAAGTCTTCCTCCTACTCACCTTTACTCCAACTTACTGACTGAAGTTGATCCAAGACCTCAATCTCTTGTGCATACCAGTCCAGATTTCCGAGTTAGAACGTTATTTTCATTGATGTCTTCTCCATTTGGCCTCTTAAAACTTATTTACATTTACTGTATAAAATTATGGGTACTGGGCTTACCTTCTCTGCAATCTGAGGGTGACTTCTAGTGATAAAATTTCTTGGCACTGTTGTTGGGGAACGAATTGAAGACATTTCCCTGGGATAGAATGAAAAAAATCTTATGATTATGAAGGTGCATAAGATATCATAACCATTGAAGATTACAATTTTCACCTGGCCACTCCACAATCAAAGGCTCCACTAGGGAGGACCCTGTTGACATAAATATGTTCATACCGAAGGCAAAGAACAAGTATCAGTTTATGAGATTTCTTCATGAAATCATGTTTTTCTTTATCATCTCATTTCTCTCTTTCCCTTTACATATAAAAAGGATTATCCTATGCTTTGTCTATTCAAATGATAATAATCCTTCCTTTATTTATACATCCTTGGAAGAATAAGACATGCCCTCTTCTTGTGTTGTAGATGTTGATTTTGTGTCTTCTCCTCAGCCTATTCATAAAAGTGATATTTTTATTGGATTTCCTCATGAAATTGATCACCCTTGTAGACTTGACAGGGTTGAAAAATTATTCAAATCCTTCTCAGATCTCATTGCCTTCTGTTATTACTGTTGAGCCTGTCCATCTTCTTGTTAAACCTCATATTCATCCCACTAGTTTTCAAGCTAAGATTAGAGACAATATGTTTAAACCTTTAAGGTTGTCATTTGACCTTCATCCTTATCCTCTTTATTCCTTTGAGTATCTTCCTCGGTTTTCTAGGGAGGATCATGTTACAGTTGAGAGCCACTTGGAGGACTTTGAGAACTTTGTTGACAGTTTGAGATTGTTCATGAGAATGTTACCATGAGTTTTTTCTAAAATTATTTGTCTGGAGATGTTGCTGTGTGGTTTAAATGTTTGGGAGACGGTTCTATTGGTTCTTGGATCGAGATATGAAAATCTTTTTTAAAGTGTTGGGGTGAGAACAAGTCCCTTGATCGGTACTAGTTTGAGTTTACTGATTTGAGGAGAGGGGAAGAGGAATCCTTGGCTATCTTCAACCAAAGGTTTTATAGTGTTTATCATAGTATGGTTGTGGAGACCAGACCCACAGAGACTGTTTCCGTGGTGTAATATGTCATGGATCATCATCCAGAGCTTGTCCTTATCCTGAGAAAAAGAAAATATTCATCCTTAAGACCCCTATTTAAAGATGATGAAGAGGTTGAAGAGAACATCAAGCCTAGCAGAGGGGTTTGTATGCAAGCATGTCTTGAAGAATTGCATGTGCATAAGAAAGAATACTAACAGTATGTTTCATATTCCAAGAAAGAAGACAATGAGTATAATTCAGAGCTGGAAAAACAATGAGGAAGTGGGTGTGATTCACATTTGGAATCAAATCCTTCAATAGTTGCAGATTTTTCTATGGGTAGGAATGCATATCAATCTTATGATCAGTTTTTAGAACATTTTGAGAATGAAGTAGTGGTTTATTGCATAGATAACTATATGTTCTTGGATGATCATAGTTTTGATGCTTTAAATCCTGATGTACCATTATCTTATGATCCTTCTTATGAAGGAGAGATTGCAATTGTTGGTGATCAAGAGTTGGTTTCGAAACAACAAGGAGGTCATTTATTTGCAAGCAAAGAGGAATTTACAGAGGAGCCGCTTGATCCTCTAAAGAAACCATATTTTTGTCACGTTATTCATGATCTTGTGGCCATATACATGGAGTCATATGTTTCATATTTTCTGAAATTTTGAAATGGAATTATTTCACCGATACTCATAGGTGAGTATGGTTTCATGAAAGATTTCCAAGACCAAACTATAGATTCTTTTCCTTTATTCATTAAGGAAAAGCAATGGGTGGAAATCATCCATCCTAGACTCGCATAAGACACATATAAACATATAAAGAAGGAGCTAAGTGGGAATTCTATCTCCTGTCCAGGACCTGTAAATGGGAAAATATCACCTCGGATTAGCCGACCTGTATTAGCTCTTTAAGCACCTAAGAACATCGAATGATGGGTGAGCCACAATGAAGTAGAAGAGTTAATTTCTTACCAGTTGAGATTTCTTGATTACAAATTTTGTGACCCTGTGGGGTTATATATGGAGTTGTTTTTTCTAAAAGCATTGAATCTTGCAGAATTATTCATCTTATCATCATTTGGGGGTATGGTTAGTGTTACAAGCCATGTTCTCATTTTTTTTTCATACATCCCTAGATTTTTATGGATCATCTACAGTGAAGTGAAGAAGATTTATATTACCAGACAATCTGGGTGGCTATGGTGGAAGTTTTCTTTCACCTAAGGTGTTGTAAAAGTCAGTTAGCCTAGGATTGTACATAAATAAGCTCCTTCTGGAGCCCATGTGGTTGTTTTCCTTTCTATAAGTAGAATAATGTACATGTCATCCTTCGGGGAAATGTTTTGAGATCGAATCCATAACCCAACACCTAAGGCACTAGAACTACTTTTTCTTGGCATCTCGCAGGGAGCATGCCATCCCTTATGTAGCCAAATGTTATCACATGAACTTGTCACAGTCCTGTGGGTTTGTGGTTTCTACCTAAGTCTACAATTTTTCCCTGTCACTCTCCTTTTCGCAGACCAAGTCTTAAAGTTTTCCCTTCGACTGGTAAAGTCAATTTTGTTCACCTCTTTTTGTTTAAAAGACCCAGTTTTCCTTGATGTCTTACCTGAAAAAGTCTTGGCTCGAATCCTTTCTGTTTTCATTTAAAGATGAACACCAATCTCCCTTTTTTCAATCACTCATCCTGTTGTTTTCCCAAGCCCCTATTGAATTGTCCAAGTCTTTGTTTACATAGGCCACAACCACGAGATCAAAGTGCGACACTCAGAGCGGTTCATCCTGGACCCGAATCAAGAAAAAGGGAAGGTTTAGCATTCAACGGAGGGAATTCCATGTGGAGTTCAGAATAGCAGCTCACGGGCATGCAAAATATTAAAATTTGTGCAAAGTATAGCGCCAGAGCAAAAGTCCTTAAGAGAGCATGAATTGTTGATCTTTAAAGGGACATGTGGCAGTTGATCCAAGTGTTCAGGGAAATAAGATTCGAGATTTTTGATGTGAGAAGTGTGTGGAATTTCTGAAGTGTTGAAACCCAAACTCCAAAAATAATATGAGCCATCAAAAGCTGAGGACGTGTGGAGGTAGATCCCTCGCTTTGGAGTTCAGGGCTCTGGACAATTGTGGGAGTTAAACATTGTGAAGTCTCAAAGTGCCTAAAGTCCTGAAGGCCCAAAGTGAATATGGGTCATTGATCAACAAGAGCCATGTGTCATCAGATCCATAGCTCAAGGTAAAAGAACATGGAGGAAGACAAGGTTTGAGATTTGTTTTTCCCGGAGGCCCGAAGTGGATCTCGGCCATCCAAATATAGGTTCCATGCGTCATGAGATCCTCAGCTCTAGAGGCTTTTCTTGGGGAAAATATAGTTTGAAGTTTGAAATGTCTAAAGCCCGAATCACGAAGAATATCTCAGCCATCAATTTGAAAAGGGAAGATCCGATCAATCAATCTTAAAGTTGCTAAAGCTGGGATGTCAATCAAGAAGCCTCATCTCAGAATCCAAGATCAATGTTTGTGTTGCATTATGGGGATGGAAGGTACGCACATTTCTAAATTTTCAAGGGCGGGCCACAATCGGAACCATGGTTTTTAGAAAGGGACGCGTGGTAGTTAATGGTGAATTGTGGGGAAAAAAGTAGTTTTCTTTCAAACCACCCTTGGTCGCACCCACAATCGCACAATTGCATAGGGTCATGGACCTAGATCACATTGAAGAAGGAGTTGTTGCACCTCTTTCGTCACCTTGGTGAGAAAATAAGAGGTGCTTGCAAGCTCAGTTGGGTCTGTTGAGCAGGACAATTGTAGAGAAAAGAGTTAGAGAAAGAAAAACAAAACTATAATTAAGGATTAAACTAATAGATGCAATAAAAACTAAAATCATAAGCATAGGGACATAGAGATAACAAGAACAAAATGACCCATGTCACCAATGTTTGAGGCTGATCTATTGATGAAAACAAAGAACCAAGAAGAAAGGGGACTATGAGTCCCTTMTTCCTCCAACAGAAGGCTCTTGGACCCTCACTAGTTAGCTCTTCTTACAACAAAGAAAATGGAAAATGGTGGTGAAAGAACTCTTTACAAATCCACTCAATGGAGAGGTGGATTGTCCAATGTAATGGTGCCAATATGCTTGTGTCAAGGATGGAGTCCTCAAACCAATATAG
The DNA here is from genome assembly GCA_009831015.1 of Picea engelmannii. Classification (NCBI taxonomy): domain Eukaryota; kingdom Viridiplantae; phylum Streptophyta; class Pinopsida; order Pinales; family Pinaceae; genus Picea; species Picea engelmannii. The sequence goes on along the minus strand of ML785320.1, from coordinate 386,819 downwards.
GCACCATAACATTACTTTGAATTCCTTGAGAAAATGAGGTGCATTCATGGATTTTTATAGCATTGCATTGGGTTATTGTGTAACTACTTTGTAGTGTGAAAAGAGGCCATTTAGGGCATTATTAGGTCTTTGACCAGCCCACCAGTCGGATTCAGCCCAGATTTGAGCATCAAATCGGCTTGGGAGCTGAACCATTGATTTCTTTGATGATGCGCTAACAGTCGTGCATCGTGCGCATATGCACGATTTCTACGTTCATGTCCCGCACATGTGCGCGCGCACCCAATGTCTGCAAAGCGCTCTTCAATTTTTCACTACTTTGTATAGTTTTTTGACCTTTTTGAATGTTGTGGTATTAATTCAGGTTCATGAATGACTTCATTACTGGTTGACGATGATGATTTCTTGTAACCATGTGCAGACAAAATTTCAGTGATAACAGATGCCCCCTGATGGATGAGGTTAGGAGCATACGTATAGCCGAAATCCATCAATGTTTCTTCTACTGAGAATGTTGTTGTAAGAGAGAGTAATAGTGTGATTTCCTAGAGCGATCCGTTGGAGGAAAAAAGGAACCAGTAGGGCCCGACCTTCTATGAGGTGCGCGAAATAGAAAACTGTGTACAAACGAGGCGAGCATGCCCCATGCTCATGTTATGTAACTCTGAAAAAAGATGACTGAAGTGTTGGTGTATACAACTGCAGCACCCTTGGGGGAAATGATGATAAAGGCAGAAGACAATTCTACAAAGGAACATACTCTGAATAGTAGGCAGTGATCGCAGTAATAAGTAGCAGCAATGATGTGGGCATTGATAGCCCTGCCAAGTTCAGAGGTCTTCGACAAATGAAAGAACTAACTGCAATAGTCGCAAAGTAAGACCCACTGTAACATGAGAAAGTGTTGGTGTTGAATGTTATGGGGGTCAATGACAGCAGAGAGTAATGGTGTTTCACCCTATGTCGTCTGAGATCTCTCATTGAATGGATAATGAGAATCAAGATACTATCCCTCTTCTGGAAAATTGTGTTGATGTCGACAAAAGGGGAAGGCAACTCCTAGAAGCAAAGGGCTTCAGGAAATATACTGAGGTGATGAAGTGGCAGAGGTACATGGACGAAGTCAAGAAGTGGGAGGACTCAAGACTGCCCTTGGTTAGAGGATGTATGAGATAAATGGTGGCTGCAGCCATGTAACGAGGTCGAGTGTCAGGGGGATGACAAGACTGGTGATAAGTTGTGCCAGAGGCGGGACAAGGTGAACAAATTCATAGGGTAGAGGTAAGTGACCTGTGGGGTAATCTAAAGATATGGACGATGCCGACAAGGGTAGATGATAAGTAATGCTCCAACCAAGGGTGACATGGGTTGCGTTTGGCCAAAAGGAGGGAAGCAGGTCACCAAAGGTGATGACAAAAAAAGATAATGTAAGGACTAGAAATAAAGGCGTTTGTACAATAAATAATGAATAATTGGGGAAAAATGTACAAATACAGAAATGGGTGCCCTAGTGTGATATGGGTGGCCCACATAGGGCATAATTTGCTTGGAAAACAGATGAAGGGTGGGGGCCCCATTGGTGAGTTTCTGTATGAGGTAGGTGAAATGAAGGTAGGTTCGCAGATGGGAAAACTGATTGTGCATGAAATGGAGGGTTCATGATACTGTGGAGGTGCAGGTAAAAAAATAGAACCGTAAAGAGATAATCTGGGAGTCCATGTGGGAAAGCTAGTAAAATGAGGAGGAGTATGTGGCTGATTCGCGACATGATGAAAGACTATCGAGACTCCCATCCCTAAAGGGTAAGGAAAAACAACATGAGTGTCAAAAGTGGCAAAAGGTGCTATGCATGGGACAACTCATGTGGGTAAGAATGCTACCAGGTAACAGTACCGAAGATGCAAATGGAGGTGTGGGTACTGCAGAGCCAAGAATGGGGATCCTAGAGGCCAATATCAGAGGGTGTGACTGGAAATGTAATTGCGATACAAYGGGAAAGAMTACATGCCAGTGCTGAGTATATACCTGAAGGGGTTGTGTTGATGGATGATGATCAAGTACCTGCACACATGAAAACCAAATACCCAAAGTGAACAATATCTGAAGAGAATCAAAGATATGAGCATGTATTTGATAAGTGTGACTATGCGCATGCGTACCTGACCATGGTATGAAAAAAAGGCGCCCCAGGGGCGCAGGATGAAAAGTGACCCAGGGACTGTTGTGATGTAGGTGATGGGATGTTGGTCCCGTGGCTGAAGACGAATTGAAAAATGGACACCGTGGGCTCCTGGAATGGTGAGTGGAAGTTTGGAAAAAGGCCTATATATAGTTGTAGGGCCCACATTGCCACTTTATTTGTACCTGCTGCAATAGTGACTGGACGAGTAGTTTTCAGAGGAGATTGGGAGATCCAGGGAGGACGAGGCATCTGATTGAGGATCTGCGAGTATTAGGTTAGTGGTATGATCATGTTGATTGATGATGTAGATATGTATGTTTGCGTATTTTTTGAGATAGACATCCATATGTTTATGATATAGATGTTGATACTATCTGTTGTTTGTTTGTATGTGCAGATGTGGCACCTCGCAGGTGCAAGGTAGAGTTGCAGAGAGAGTCGGCTCGTTGAGAGCCAGAGAGACTACTGTGGGGAGAGAGACATCAGTGGGAGGATGCCACGGGGCGACCAAATGAGCTAGAGAGGGTAGCGAGGAGGCGCCGATTTGATGACCCTGGTGCGGGGCCATCACACGCTCCTCCAGCAGCGGCCGGAGTGGATTTTGATGATATACGCCATCGTCTGGAGATGGTTTTATAGGATGTGCCTGAGGGCATGTGGTCACGCATCCAGGATGAGATTTTCCTGGAGAAGTGTGTGGGGGTACCACCACCATGGTGGTCCATAGTGCGACGAGCAATAGTGGTTGTTGCTATGACGATTGGACGCCTGTTGCTGCGGTAGGAGGGTCCTGTAGGGGGTGGACCACCACCGCCTGGGGCAGGTGGTGGTGGGTCGCCACCGCATGAGGGAGGAGAAGGTGGTGGCGCGATAGAGGCACCATGAGTGGTGCATGTTGTATATCTTGTTTTGTTGTATATAGGCTGGTGAGCCCATTTTTTGTACCGAGGTGCTACATTGGCCTACGGATACATGTATTTTTGTATGTAAACATTCGGATGGCCTGATGGGCCTTTATATATACATGAGTATACATATTTTAGATCCTGATGTTGTCTACATGTTTTTTCTGATGAGTTGTTATATACATGTTTTTACGAAAGAGGCACAGATCACGGACGCGGTACACATTGTTGAGCTGGAGAACGACAAGTTGAGAGTCGAGGAAGATGCTAAGGTGACGAATATGATGATGTTGGGCATCGTCCAGGAGGCCAATGACAACAGTGTATTCGTCTTGGTTGTTGGTTGCTGACCCCAAACATATGTCGCTTGAATGGAGCATTTCATGTGAGGGGGTGTAGAGAGCCCAAGTAGTCGAAGCAATATTTTGTGTCCAACAGCTGGCGCTGTCGGTGTAACCGATGTGGTAGGCTGGTGGAGGGAGCACCTGTCAATAGCACAAAGGATAGTTTAGATGAGAGGGGAGGAGAAAAAAGATTAAAAATGATAGAAAAAGAAATAACCTAAAGTAGAATGACTACTTTTAAGCATAAAATTTCTTGAGATACAACCCATTCACGGGTTCCTTGAGAGAGAGGCCTTCAGGGGAGGCAAGGATGTATGTGCCTTTGGTGAGGAAATGTTGGATAATGTAAGGGCCATGCCAAAGTGATTTGAATTTTCCGTGGCCAAATGTATCATGAGCAATATCATAAGCCAGGACGAGGTCCCCTTTGCGGAATGATCGAAGGTTGACATGGCGATCAAAGGTAGCCTTGGATTGTTTTTTAGCTACCTCATTGTTCTGTAAGGAAGATCGACAATCTTCATCCAGAGACTCCAAGTTCAGCAAGCGCTGCTCCATTGGAGCAGTGTCAGGTAATATCTCAATTGCGGTGCGTAAGGTGAAAATTTCACACTCGATGGGAAGAGTTGCCTCAACCCCATGGACTAAATGGAACGATGTGAAACCGGTAGAAGTCTTCACAACCGTTTGATAAGACCATAGCGCAGAAAATAACATATGATGCCAATTGGTTTTATGTTTATTAACCGTGAGCTATAACATGGTCTTGAGGACTTTGTTAACTTCCTTGAACTGTCCGTTTGACTGAGGGTAATATGGTGAGGCAAACTCATGAGAGAATCCTAACCGAGAGGAGAGTTCGATGAAGATCTCATTATCGAAGTGTTTCCCATGGTCGGAAATGAGTTGGAGGGGTACTCCAAAGTAGGATATGACATGGTTAAAGAAAAAATGCGTTGCAGTGTCAGTGGTGTTGTTGAAAGTGGGCATAGCTTCGGCCCATTTGGTGAAGTAATCAATGGCAACGACTATGTATTTGTGGCCATTGTTGGAGGGGGAATTACAAGTCATAAAGTCGATGCCCCATTTACAAAAAGGGCTGGCAGTAATGACAGGGTGAAGAAGAGTAGGGGGAGCTCAGGCTTTGTTGGCGTAGAGCTGACATTGCTCGCATTGTTTCATGGCATGAATGAAATCATGAAACAAGGTAGGCCAAAAGTAATTGGCTTGGATAATCTTTTGAGTAGTGGATATACCCGAAAGATGGCCCCCACATGCGCCATTGTGGCAGTTGTTTAAGACTCTGTCGGCCTCATCAATAGTCAGGCATCGACGAAGAATGGTCTCGACGCCTCGCCAGTATAGGATGTCTCCAATGAGAATGTAGCGGGGGGCCTGATGGCGAATATGTCGACGATCATCCCGTGAAAGGTGGTTACCAAACTTTTTAGTTCAGAGGTAGATGAGAAGGTCACCGTACCAAGGATCATCCGAGGTAATGTAAAAGAAATGTTTGTCGGGAAAGTCGGTATTGAAGGGGGCACTGGTGGTGTGAGAGGGGAGGGTCATGACAAGTTCGGCGAGAACAAGGGCCTTCTTACTCTTAGGTGTTCATAAATCAAGGTCGTACTCCTGAAGGATAACGATCCATCGAGAAAAATTTTCGTTAACTTGCCGACGAATGAGCAAGTAATACATAGGGTTGGAATCTGCAACGACCTTCGTGGTGAGAAGCAGAATGTAATGGCGCAGTTTCTAGACTGCGAGGACAACTGCAAGAGAAAGTTTCTCTTCGTGTTTATACTTCAAGGGTGGCCCTGAGAGGTTTTTACTAACGTAATAAATGACATGTTCACGATTGTCATCTCTGAGCTGGATGAGGATGCTAGCTACTGATACAGTTGATGTTCATACGTAGAGGATATAGTCGCGATTATAATTAGGTGCACTAATTAAAGGTGCATTTGAAAGTGCTTCTTTAAGATCGTCAAATGACTGTTGGGCATGGTCGTCCCAGTGAAATGGGATGTTGTGATGTAGTAAGCGAAGGAAACTGTGTGCGCGTATGGTGTAATCTGGGACAAAGCGTCTAAGAAAGTTAGCTTTTCCCTGAAGAATCTGAAGTTGCCATAAATTCCGGGGAGGTGGAATTTCTGTGATAGCTTGGACTTTGAGGGGGTCCATGGTAATACCGCTTTGGGAAATAATAAAACTGAGGAGGCGCCTTGTGGTGACACAGAACACGCACTTGAGAGGATTCAAGCGGATGTTGTGATGATGACACCATTGAAAGATGATCCATAAATCATCAAGATGTTGGGTGCATTTCTTGGATCAAGTTGTGAGGTCGTCCAAGTAGGTGAGGATGATGTTAGCCAGATCGTGAAAGATGTATGTCATCTCCCGCTAGAAAGTTGTGCCGGAATTCTTTAAGCTAAAAGGCATGACACGATATGCAAAAGTACCCCACGGGGTAGTGAATGTGGTTTTATACTGATCGACTGAGTGGATTTGAATTTGGTTATAGCCAGAGAATCCGTCCATAAAGGAAAGAGCCTCGTGGTCAACGCAGTCGTCGATGATTTGATCATGAAAGGCGTTGGAAAGTTGTCTTTGGGACATGCGTTATTGATATCGCAAAAGTCTGTGCAAACACGGATAGTGCCCTATTTTTTGTCGATGGGTACAGGGTTGGAAACCCATGAGGTATAAGCGATGGGGTAAATAAACCCGGCAGCGCGTAATTTGTCAATTTTGGCTTTGATAGTCGCGGTTTTGGATGGGTGTAGCGGTCACTGTTTTTGGCGAACTGGTGTGATGTCGAGCCAGGTGTCGATGCGATGTTCAAAAATAGAGGGGTCGAGGCAAGGCATTTTCGTGTATGACCAGGCGAAAATATCCCTATATTCCTGGAAGAGGGCTTTATATGTGGCGATTTCCTGAGGAGTGCAAGCAGCTCCAATGGTGATTTCTTAGATGATGCCATTTTTAATGAAAATGTCTATTTTGATGGTGGGGGAAATGTTGGCCATGTTGCCTTCTTCAAATGCATCAGGAGAAGGAATGGGATTGTGGAACCAGTCGATAGGCCTTGATGGGATAAAATCCTTGGTTTTGATCGCGTAAATGGGGTTCTAGTTAGGAGGCATGGGGGCTTCCTGTGGAGAGAAGAGTGCGCGGTGGTGTAGCACATCCCAGGGAGAGTCCAGGTGATTTAACTCTTCGAGTATTTCTTCGACACTTTGGAATTGACCGGAATACAAGGGGTCATGAGGAGTGATCTCGGTGACAGTAATTGTGTGGTTGTCCCCTGGTGAAGAAATAGGGGGAACATGGTTAGGAGATGGTGAGGGTTCACTCAACATAAACCATATATTGAAGCACTGAGGGGTACCCATGGTGGTTGGGTGGAGAGTGTTCGTAGGGGAATAAGCAGGAGAGTTGGGGGGGTTGGGGGGTAAATCTTCAGATACGTCATCTAAGAACCATGAAGGTGTTGGGAGTGCCTCGGGCTCGAGAGAAATGACATGAAGATCCTCTAGTGATGAGGTAATGTCCATTATCGCCTCTGTGGGTCGGTGAAGCAGGGCCAATTGACGTTGCCTATATTCGAGGATCATAGGACACTGGTATGTAAAATGAGCTAATGAATTGCAGAGAGAGAAAGGGTGTCTCATACGTTCATTGAATGAAGTGGTGATATAGCGGATGTCAGTGATATTTGTTGACGAGGACGTAGTAGGGCTAGGGTTGTTCTAGAAGTTCTGGCGTACTGCGGCTAATGTCTACCGAAAGCGTGGTAGTGTTGGGAAATGATGGGTTTAATGGCCATACTCTGAACATATAGCACAAGCGTATTTGGTCCTCAACCCTTTACTACTGAAAGGGTGGGTGGTAGTGGTAAGATTAGCAGTAGTGGCGGGTGTTGTGGGAGTTTGATTAAGGGGGATCAAATTCCGTAATTCAGGTAGTGATGGACAATTGTTGGTTTGGTGGCCCTCTTTCTTACATAGTGCGCAAGGTGGTGGCATACGTGGAGGAAGTGGAGTGGTGGGATCCTTCTTATTTCTCCTGCCCCCAGCTGTAGCAGGGGGGTTAGTGAGTGGGGGGGTGATGGGGGTAAGGATGGCAATCATCATGGGGATTCCTTCCTGAGGGGGAAGGGATGGTCGAGGGACCATCTCTGGTGGGTGTAAATACCAAACTGGGATTGCTAACACCATATTAGGTAGTGTGAGCGTTGCGACTACCTGAAAAGCTTCTATGTCGGGTGGAGGGTAAAAGAAGGGAATTTGAGTGAAGGATTGGGGAATTGTCTTCCAAACTGGACTATGTCCTTGGGAAGAGGTGGAATAGTGGACTAATGGGGTCGATGAGTGTCCATTGGGGTTTTGAGGAGGGGTTTATGTGATGACTGGGATGTCAGATATGACATAAGCCTCTGTAGGAGGAAGGGTATCCTCTGTGTGAGTTTTGTTATATGATATGACGCATACTTGATTAGTAGGATGAAGGAGTGGTGGTGCTACATGGTATTTCCCTAACAAGGATGGATCTTTAAAAATCCTAGGACCCATCTCGACGAGTGGATATGCGTCTTGGTTTGTGTGGATGAGAGGAAGAATGTTATCGAGGTTGGAAGATGGGTTAGGCTCATAATGTGAGAATTGGTCGATGGTCATGATATTCCCATTGTGGGGGAACATCATTATCCAAAAGATAGAAGATGCCACTGCCTTCATAGCATACATGTAGCTACGACTGAACATGATATTATAATCGAGCAGGGAATCGATAACTTCGATATCAATGAGAATAGTCTTGCCCCCGAGTTCACTGGGGGAATTTTGGAAGAGCCCTTCAGGAGAGGATGGTCATCCGTCATAAGCTCGTAATGTGATGGTAGAGGGTATGAGTTCCGGTGAACCAAGTTTCTACCATACTGTTTTGGACATGATGCATGTAGATTCACCTTCATCGATGATACATCGATGAACTCTGATGTTCCATATTTTCACTGGTATTTGAAAAGGGATCAAGGAGGGAAGACGAGGTTCTCCGCTATCAAGATCAAAGGTGATGAGTCGGGTATCTGCAGGGTCGACTGCCCCCAAGGTGGAAAGTAGTGATTTCTGCTGAGTAGGACAAGTCTGGAGGACTTCCAAGACTGACATGGCAGCCGAGGATTGTGCTAAGTCATCTACCAAAATATAGTTATGAGCTGCCCTAGCCTGTGGGTTGTGGACAGTCCCGCGCAATGGGATGCGAGGGATGCAAAGCGGTGTTTTGGTGGAAGGGCAAGGGATCACCAATGAGGGTCCCGATGGTGGAGGGTTTGTTTCTAGAGGGATGGAAGGAGACTCAGTAGGTGTATGATACTGACGACTACACGTTTGCAGAAGCATTTATTCCTCACTGGTGAGGAGAATCGTATGATCTGCTGGATTGTTGGGGTTAAGGTATTGTCCCCCCTGAGGTGGGGGATGCTATGTTTCCTATTGGGTGTTTATCACACCTTGATGTGGAATAGGATTTTGCAGCACGACGGGAGGGGGTTGTTGCACGTATTGTTGTGGTGCCTGCTGAGGGGCAGGTTGTGCAGGAGAATGGGGAAGACTACCAGAATCTTTCAACCATTTGAAATCAGTGATCAGGGGGCAATGGTGAGTGTAATGGCCTAACTCACCACAAAGGGCACAAGGGAAGATGGTTTTAACATTATTTCACCCTTGGCGTTTGTTATTATTGCCCCCTTGGGGGTTTTGGTTCCCTTGGTTCTAGTTGCCCCCAATTGGTTGGTGATGTGGGGGTTGATTCCCACCTTGACCTGGGTTGTTGTTATTCTTGTTCTGTCCTTTCTTCTTGGCATTGTTCAATGGATGAGTTGGGTTGGTTGTATTCAACTGTTCAAAAATTTGGTATTGTTGAGCAGTAGAGGGTTGAACAAAATTTACCCCTGCATGAGGATGTGGGAGAGCCATGGGTTGTGGAGGACCAGGAAATGGGAAGTATGGATTTTGTGGTGGTATCGATCCATAAGGTACATAGGAAGGCATAGTGCTTTCGCTAGTACTATAAGCTTATGTTGAGGGAGTACCACTAGTGGTTGGAAGAGGTGGATGTATGGGAGGTGTCGGCGGTGGTCCACTGATAGGTGGAGGTATAGCAACAGGGTATGGCTATTGATAAGGGGGTGGGGGGTAATAATAATTGCCCCTGTATGCTGATGGGTATTGAGGCTTTCCATACATCGGTGGTGGTTGGGGTTGTGGACCATGGTGTGTGGTGGCACCGATTAGTCCGTCTACTGAGTGAGACATCCCA
>ML785320.1:332692-349626 GCA_009831015.1 Picea engelmannii | reverse complement strand
GGGACCTTACGACATCAAGGAAATGGTTGTAATCTCTCTTTCACATTTAATATGATACAGTAATATGATTCTTTCCTATAAAGCTTGTTGTGTTTTATTGTATGATTCCTTGATCACATACATAGGTTTATATTGATTTTATGCTATCGCTATCACTGTGGTTGGTTTGTGTTGTTTTGATATTGATGGCACAAGAGAACTGGAGAGAAGTGGGAGCAACAAAGACTATAGGAAGCGATCATAAGGTATGTCCATGATTCTTGCCTCTTAGCAAATTCAATATTTAAAACTTAAGGAAAGCGTCCTATTCTTTCCTGTTTTGTTCTAGATCCAGGTGGATCTAGGGAGATCGGTTTGTGTCTGCACTTATGGATTTATCCAATAACAATCATAGCCTTGCTAAATGAATATACATCCACCAATTGACTTAGGTGAGATCTAGCACTTAACTTAGTGCATTAGGCTCTTCCATATCAATACCGGATCATAATAGGCAGATGGTACCGGATCATGACAGGGTGCAAAATGTGGTACTAGATCATGACAGAGCATGTTCATTGGTACCATATCACCACAGGTAAGATTTAGTACTGGACGCTTTTGGTACTGGATCAGACAGCAACAATCTTAGTGCGGAGGTACTGAATCATGACAAAGCTAGTACAGGATTGCTAGACATCTAGGGGTCAAAGATTCACATATGACAAATCGAGCATTAGTACATGAAATATTTAATTCCTTAACTCGGTAAACCACAAAATACATGAATTAACCATACTTTACCTTATGACCTTAATACTGGCAATTGGTAGCATTCTTGTCATTCACTCAAGTTTTAGGTAGGTCCAAAAAGGTATAGGTGAAGAGTAAAATAGGGTAATGAGAATGTCAATTTCAAGTCTCAACACACATAACTAAGGTGGGCTCGCATATGACATAAGAAGGCCTACACAGGTTGACAGAGTAGGCACCGACTGGAAACTTTGAATGCAGGGGTCCAATCACATTCCTAGTGCTTGCAATATTTTTAGTATATATATGCAGTTTTGATATTTTTTGTGGTGGAATGGCTGAGCTAGGATCCCTGCTATTGTAATATTTTGATGAAGAACACTGGTTCTTTGGTTATGTCTTGAATTGAGACTTCTTGATTAATATAAGTCAACTTTCTTACTCCATATTATTTTCCTTTGATACTAAGAGATTTCATGATTGACTGATTCACATGGATTTTTGTGACTGTATTATGATGAATGTTTGATTATAATGTTGTTATGATTTCTTTTAGTTTCCTTGAAATTTGAATCCAAGAGAATCTTGTGTTTAAGTTTTTCTTCCTTAGGCTCTTGGAAGGCCTAATGTTCAAGGTAAACCTCTACACTTTTCTCACCAAAGTCTTCCTCCTACTCACCTTTACTCCAACTTACTGACTGAAGTTGATCCAAGACCTTAATTACTTGCACATACCAATCCATATTTCTAAGTTAGAACGTTATTTTAATTGATGTATTCTCCATTTGTCCTCTTAAAACTCATTTACATTTACTGTATAAACTTATAGGTACTAGTGTTACCTTCTATGCAATCCGAGTGTGACTTCTAGTGCTAACATTTCTTGGTGTTGTTTCCGGGGAATGAATTGAAGACATTTCCTTGGGATAGAATGACAAAGAGCTTCTGATTCTGAAGGTGCATTAGATATCATAACCATTGAAGATTGAATTTTCGACCTAGAAACTCCACTAGGGAGGACCATGTTGACAGAAATATGACCATACCAAAGGGGAAGACCAGGTATCATTTTATGGTCTTTCTTCATGAAATCTTGTTTTTCTTTATCATCTCATTTCTCTCCTTCCCTTTACATATAAAAAGGATTATCCTCTACTTTGTCTATTCAGATGATAATAAGCCTTCCTTTATTTATCCTTCCCTGGAAGAAGAATACTTTCCCTCTCCTTGTGTTGTATATGTTGATCGTGTGTCTTCTCCTCAGACAATCTAGGTGGCTATGGTGGAAGTTTTCTTTCACCTAGCGTGCTGTAAAAGTTAGTTAGCCTAGGATTGTACATAAATAAGCTCCTTCTCGAGCCCATGTGTTTGTTTTCCTTTTTATAAGTATAATAGTGTACATGTCAGCCTTCAATGAAATGTTTTGAGCTAAAATCCATAACCCAATAGCTAAGTCACTGGAACTATTTGTTCTTGGCAGCTCGTAGAGAGCATGCCATCCTCTATGGAGACAAATGTTATCACATGAAATTGTCAGAGTCTTGTGGCTTTGTGGTTTCTACCTAAGTCTGTAATTTTTCCATGTCTCTCTCCTTTTCGCAGAACAAGTCTTAAAGTTTTCCCTTTGACTAGTAAAGTCAGTTTTGTTCCCTCCTTTTTGTTTAAAAGACCTGGTTTTGATTGATGTCTTACCTGGAAAAGTCTCATCCCAAAACCTTTATGTTTTCCTCTAAGGGTGAACAACCATATCCTTTTGTTTCAATCACTCATCCTATTGTTTTCCCAAGACCCTATCCAATTGTCTAAGACTTTTTTTACACAGGCTGAATCTGTAGGCTGTCGGGCTCAAAGCATGACACTCAGAGCAGTCTGTCCTGGACCCAAATCAAGAAAAAGGGAAGGTTCAACTTTCAACAGCAGTAATTCAATGTGGAGTTCAGATTAGTGGATCGCAGGCATTTGGAATATTAAAATTTGTGTGAAGTATAGCGTTGGAGCAAAAGGATCGAAGAGAGCATGAGTCGTTGATATTTAAAAGGATAGGTGGCATTTGATCGAAGTGTTTGGGGAAATAATATTCAGGAGTTTCAAAGTGAGAAGTGTGTGGAATTCCCGAAATGCCGAAGCCAAAACTCCCAAAATAATTTGAGCCATGAAACTCTCAGGACACATGGAGGCATATCCCTTGCTTAGAAGTTCAACGCTCGTGAGAATTGTGGGATTTAAACATTGTGAATTCCATAATTCCCTGAAGTCCTGAAGTGAATCTGAATTGCTGATCAACAAGAGCCATGCGTCATTAGATCCATATCTCTAGGTAAAAGTGCATGGAGGAAGATGAGGTTTGATATTTTTTTTTCATGTAGGCCCGTAGTGGATCTCGACCATCCAAATCCAGGAGCCATGTGTCATCAGATCCTTATCTTCAGAGGTTTTTCTTGGGGAAAATATAGTTTGAAGTTTGAAAGGTCCAAAGCCTGAATCACAAAGAAGATCTTGTCCATCGATTTGAAAAGGGAAGATCTGATCCATCAATCTAAAAGGAGCCAGAGTTGTTCCATTGATCAAGAAGACTCACCTTAGATCACAAGATCAATGGTCGCACTCCATTGTGGGGACAAAAGTTGCGCACATTTTTAAATTTTCAAGGGCGAGCCACAATTAGAACTGTGGTTTTTAGAAAGGGTCGCATGGCTGTTCATGGTGAATTATGGGGAAAAAAGTGGTTTTATTTCAAACCACCCTTGGTCATGCCTGCAATCACAAAATTGTGTAGGGTCATGGTCTTAGGTCACATTGAAGAAGGAGTGATGGAGAGGAGTTGCGCCAAAGGTAGAAAGTGCCGATATTGGTCACATAAGAATATCTACATGGCCTTGAGGCACCGGGATTGACTCGAAGAAGTCATGGGAACCACCTAGAAAATTCATGGGTGTCAGACCTCGTCCCGATCATGATGAAGGTATTTAATGGAAATGGGGGAATAAGTTGAGACCTTGTCTCACCCCATAAATGGAAATCATATTGAGAATGGTCGTGGGGGGAGATTATCAATCTAAAGTTTCCCGAGGGATGGATTTTCCTGCAAAGAACATAACTAAGCCCGGCTCACATCTTACATAAGAATGCCTACACAAGCTGACAGAGTAGGCACCAAATGGAAACTTTGAATGCAGGGGTCCAATCACATTCCTGGTGGTTGCATCATTTTTACTATATATAGGGAGTTTTGATATTTTTTTGTGGTTGAATGGTTGAGCTAGGCTCCCTACTATTGTAATATTTTGATGAAGAACACTGGTTCTTTGGTTATGTATTGATTTGAGACTTCTTGATTAATCTAAGTCATCTTTCTTCATCCATATTATTTTCCTCTTATACTGATAGAGTTCTTGATTGACTGATTCAAATGGATTGTTGTGACTATATTATGATGAAAGTTTGATTATAATGTTGTTATGATTTCTTTCAGTTTCCTTGAAATTTGAATCCAAGAGGATATTATGTTTAATTTTTTCTTCCTTAGGCTGATGGAAGGCCTGATGTTCATGGCAGACCTCTACACTTTTCTCACCAAATTATTCCTCCTACTCACCTTTAATCCAACTTGTTGACTAGATTTTATCCAAGACCTCAATTTCTTGCACATACCAGTCCAGATTTCTGAGTTAGAAATTTATTTTCATTGATGTCTTCTCCCTTTGGCCTATTATAATGCATTTACATTTACTGTATAAAATGATGGGTGTTGGGATTACATTTTATGCAATGTGAGGGTGACTTTTAGTGCTAACAGTTTCTTCAAATGAATTCAAGCTTTGAGGGTAGGAAGATGTAACGTACCCAGTCACCCATAGGTTGGGCATGCTACTTCAAGCTCGTTTATGAACTAATTTCTAATTCTGATAAATTTTTAATTAATTAAGAGGCATGAAATATTCACATGAAGAGATGAAGATTCATGCTACAATATAAAGAATGTTTAAACATTCCATGCATATAAATAACCAGCAATCAGGCACATAAAAAATGCGCATCTCAGATACATTAATCAATACACAACGGAAATACATGTATAAGAAGAGAAACACATGATAGAGAGAACTTATCTTTAATGAAATGAATCACCAACTGGATGCAGACCAACAATGTTCCACCTAATTGTAGACATTGTTGTTCCAAGTCTAAAAAAAAATGTTGCATCCGATCCAGGGCTATGACTCCATAAGGATGATTCTAGAGCATCACTCAGCTTCCCAAACTAGTCAACACTCAATCTCTCACAGGCTTCTCAACACACACAACAATCCAAAATACACCAGCTCTCTTCTACCCATCCTACACAACCCAAGAGAATGGACCCCCTTCTCTGCCACACAATCCCTTAGGATGTCTACCTCCTTCTAGGGCTCCAGTGCATCTAGCCAATAATTTCCATGTTGAGACTCTCATGATTCATAGCTATGGGAAAAACTTAACACATGCCAATGCATATTAGACATGCATGAAATAATTCATGGGTGGAATACACCAACAATCATTATTTCCAATAAAACCATGGCTCCTCTGCACAATTCATTTTTGTTTCCCAAGCCAATATCAAAATGAATGAGGAATGAAGAGTGGGTGAAAGAACAAATGGAGAGAGAACATAATGAACAATGTGAACATTGAACAATGAACAAATGAGTGAGTGAGTGACCCCCAAACAGACCAAAAATGGGTTTATGTATTTCTTGAATTAAAGAAACACAAGGTCTTCCCCCAAGAAGCTCATGTAACTGATATTCTCCATCAAAATAAAAATGGGTAAATAAAATTATAAAATAAACACTTATCCCCTCAATCCCTCTCTCTTGTGGAATCATACCCCCATATAACTTTTTTCCTTGTTTGTCTAGTAGCCAATGATGTATTTTTTATTAATAATGCTCAAAACATTACATTTCCTAGGCACATTGGCCTCTTTTAATTGTTTGGGCACTTTGTCATTTCATAAATTCATGAAATACATTATTTAATATGGGCTCAAAACTAGGGTATTACATTCCCCTCCCCCTTATTTTGGAACTGTCCTCAGTGCATATACAAAACATAAATGAAAATTTCAAAATTTATTCAAAATGTTGTGGGTACTCTCCCTGCATGGCATATTTATTCTCTCAAGTAGAATCTTCATGACCGTAGCAAGTCCACTAGACTTTTACCATCTCTATAACTCGATTCCAGAGTATTCTAATTTTTTTTTCCAATATCTGCATTGAATAGACCTGAAAATCTCCCTCTGTCTCTACTTGAATCAGATGCCAATCGATAACATGGTTAGGATCATGTACATATGTTTTTAGCAAAGAAACATGAAATACATTATGCACATTCATGGAAGCAGGCAATGCAGGTATGCATGCAATTGGCCCTATTCTGTCCAATATATCAAATGGAACATAGAATATGGATTCTAGCTTTGTAAAACTACCCAACTTCAAAGATATCTTCTTGGGATTCACTTTTAAAAGTACATGCCCCCCCACTTTAAATTATCTAGTTGTTTTGTTCTTATCTGCATAAATTTTCTGTCTTTGTTGAGCTACCTTTAATTTTTTCTTAATTCTAACCATCTAGTCTTCCATATCCTTGCAAAATTATGGCCCAAGTACCACACTATTTGTTGGGTTGTCCCAACTCACTAGAGTGTTTCATTTCCTACCATACAAAGATTCAAATGGGCTCATTTTCAATGAAGCCTGATACCCATTATTATAGGCAAACTGGACCAAGTGAAAGTAATCCTCCCACTTAGATAGCTTATCCATCACACACATCCTCAACATGTCTTCAATTACTTGGTTGACTCTTTCTGTCAACCCATCTGACTATGGATGGTTTGTTGTGCTAAAGTTCAGATTTGTACCAAATACTTTAAACAATCCCCTCCATAAATTTGAAGTAAACTTTGTGTCTCTATCTGAAACAATTTCCTTAGGTATTCCATGTAATTTAGCAATCTCCCTCATGTAAATTTATGCAATATTAGATTTTGTATGAGTCATTTTTACAGGAAGAAAATGAGAAACCTTTGTCGATTTATCAACCACTACCATGATTGAATTGTTTTATCTTGTTGTCCTAGTCAATTTAGTTATAAAATCAAGGGTTACCACTTCCCATTTCTTCTTTGGAATTGGTAATGGTTGTATCAAACCCGATGGGTGCCTATACTCAGCCTTCAATCTCAAACATTCCATACATCTGGTAATGTAATCAACAACATATTTTTTCATTCCTAACCAAAAGAATTAGCTTCTTACTATTGCAATTTTTTTCTAGTAACCAAGATGTACGACATATGGAACATTATGCATTTATTGTAATACCAAATTCCTAATTTCTCTGAAACTAGGAACATAAATTCTATTTTTGTGCATACGTAATCCATCTTCCTTCATATCATATTCTTTAATTTTCTTGTTGTACATTTTCTTGTTGTAAGCTTTCTTTTACCTATAGGTAATGTTGATCTGTAACAACAACATCTAAAATTATTCTTTTTAAATATGATTAGGAGGTAGCATGCATGACATGTACTCTTCTACTAAGTGCATCAACAACTTTATTTTCTTTTTCTTTGATATGCATGATGTCAAAATCGTATTCACTTAAAAATTCCAGCCATCTCATTTTCCTAGAATTCAAAGTTGGTTCTTTAAAAATATATTTCAAACCACTATAGTCTGTTCTTAATTCAAATCTCTTTCCCATGAGATAATGCCTCCACATCTTCAATTCATGAATAATGGCAACAAGTTCCAAGTCATATGTGGCATAGTTCCTGTCATGTTCCTTAATCTTTCTAGACTCATAACCAATGACATGTCCATTTTGAGTGGGGACTCCACCAAGTCCTTCCTTGCATGCATCTGTACATACTAGAAAACTTTCATTTGGGTCAACAATATTTAAAACAGCTGCACTAGTAAGTAATTCTTTCAAGAAATTAAAGTTCTCTTCACACTCAATTGTCCATTAAAATTTAATTCCCTTCTTTTTCAAACAAGTTATGGGATGAGAAATCTTAGAGAATATTGCTATAAACCTTATGTAGTAACCATCTAATCCCATAAAAGATATAACTTCTAAAAAAATATTGGGTGCTATCCATCCTCTAATGGCTTCAATATTCTATAGATCCATTGCTATAACTTGTTCTGAAATAATGTGTCCTGAGTAATGGATTTGTTGTCGGTAAAAAGAAAACTTACTAAGATTGGCATACCAATGATGTCCCCTCAACACTTGAAATACAAATATTAGGTGATTGTCATGCTCTTCCTCTGACATATAATAGATAAGTATGTTATCTAGGAATACTATGACAAACTTATCCAAATAATTTCAGAATGTGCCATTCATTAAGAACATAAAGACAATTGGTGCATTGGATAGTCCAAATAACACCACTACAAATTCATAATGCATATACATGGTTCTAAAGGTTGTCTTATGGATGTATTATTCCTTGATTCTTACATGATAGTATCATGATATCAAGTCTATATTCAAAAATATATTTTCCCCTCTTAGCTGATCAAAGAGGTCATCAATTATGGGTAGAGGATATTTTTTCTTCACAATGGATTTATTCAGCTGCTGAAAGTCAATACATAGCCTCAATGTTCCATCCTTCTTTTTGACAAAGAGTATTGGTGCTCCCCAAGGTGAAAAACTTGGACATATGTACCCTTTCTTCAACAATTCTTCCAACTGTATTTGTAATTCTTTTAATTTTGTAATGTATTTTTGATACTGGGGTAGCTCCTGGCAATAAATCAATAGAGAAATATATCTTCCTCTTTAGTGACAACCCTGGTATTTCTTGGAATACATCTTCAAATTCTTGTAGTACTGAAAATTATTCAAGGCTTGGCCCCTTTTTATTTTATGGCTCCTCCACATGAGTTGCATGCAATTGAAATCCTTTTCTGAAACATAAATTCAGTTGTAAGTGTAATACCCCTAGGCCAAACCCCAACTGC
This sequence comes from Picea engelmannii, assembly GCA_009831015.1. NCBI lineage: Eukaryota > Viridiplantae > Streptophyta > Pinopsida > Pinales > Pinaceae > Picea > Picea engelmannii. Next base: position 340,861 of record ML785320.1, on the reverse strand, counting down.
AAATGTAAATGTAAATCTACTTAAGTTGGTGAGCTTCTTGATATCATTTTGCATGCACCTTTCATGGTATAGTGCACACATGTATTGCACACTAAAATGATGAAGTGTTCACATTCCAGGATACCGCATGTAACAAACTTAAATGCTCGCTATTTTGAGGCCAGGGAGTCTTTTGTGTATATGTTGTGTTTTATAGGCTAGTGAGCCAGTTATTATAATCTAGGAGGATTATGTGTTGAATTAGGCTGGAGAGCCTAGATGCTAAAGACCCATGATCCTATTTTTGTATATGTCTTATCATTAATATATTACATTGTTGCATGTATACCGACCACGATAAAAGAGTATGGGGGACTAAACTCCACTAGTTATGGAAAGGAGGGGCCTAAAATTTAAGGATAAGGGGATAAGCTAGGGAGATTCACCCAAAAAGGAATATTATTTTAATATTCCTTAAAGTATGAAGTATGGATAATTATTTTATCTTAAGTTCTAAGGATGGGGACAAGTGGGACAAAGTAGCTCTCAACATGACAAGTGTCAAACTGGGAACATGCATACATATAGTTTGGAATTTGTTCATTCTACCAATCATTCCATCATGATTCACTCACTCATTCAGTTGTCCTTCATACCTTCCTATACTTATACCTGTACCTGTACCTAAACCTATACCTGGTTAGCTTAGGAGATGGACTAATGAAGCAGGTTATCAAGCCCGTGGCATATTGAAGAGGTGGTTTGTTAGGCCCGTGAGAAATTTCTCTCTAGTTGAGAGAATTGTTCGGAATTGATTTCCTGAAGGTGCCAAACTACAGCTACAGGGCTCTAAGACTTCCTGTACAACATGTTGTTGAAGACCCGGAAAGGAAGTGGGGCAGCCGAAGGACTGTTGAGAGAGAAGGAGCACACTTCCTGGGGTGGGACAGGCATGTGGGGAATGAGGGACTGTTGGATGTTATTTTGAGTTGGCACCTGTGATGGAGTTTTTCCTATTGTCTGAGATACCTCATCCTGATTAGGAACCCCTTTACCCTGGTGGAGTTTAGTCCCATACTGGGGGTGACCCACTTTTGAGAGTGATGAGCAACGTGGTCTAATGATGGGAGGTTCATGGAAGGTTGTCATGCAATTAGTGATATTTTTACTAAGATAAGTGTCCATTTTGAGTTAAATTGCATGTTGCATTATTATGTATGTGTTTACTTTTATGGGTTATTCATGTGTGTGTTTCATGTGTTTTTATTATTATTTTATATGAATCTGTGCATTTTCAGAATGTTTTGTCTGTTTTAAGTTTTATATATAAAGTTCTGCAAGAGTTTATGTTTGTATATGTTTTAATTTTGTAGACAGTTTGAAATTTTTATGTGGCATAGCCCAGTTGGATGTTGGGGATGTTACAGTAAGGCTGAAATCTCCCTTATAGAAATGGGTCTTGGAAATCCTTTCATAGTTCTTTGCTTTCCTTCTTCATCAAGACATGTAAATTTCTTGTTATGAAAATCTAGGACAACATGATACTTGTCCAACCAGTCTGTTATTGGATAAATCCGTAGGTGCGGACACTAACCGATCTCCCTAGATCCACCTGGATCTAGAACAAAGCAAGACAGAACATGAATCTTTCCCTAGATTTTGACCATTGAATTAAATAGGAGGCAAGAACTAATAACATACCTTATTATCGCTTCCTATGGTCTTTGTTTCTCCCGCTTCACTCTAGTGCTCTCGTGTAGTCAAGACCAAGACAACACAAACCAACCAAAGTGAAGAAAGCACAATATATTCAACGGTTAACCTATGTGTATGATCAAGGAATTACACAATAAAGTGAAAATAGATTTATGGGAAATAATCATATTAAATGTGAAAGAGAGATTACAACCATGGCCTTGATGTCGTAAGGTCCCTTCCAACTGTCCTTTGTTCCCCACACACTTCTTTCTCCAAGGATTTTGAAACCATAGATCTGATAGCTACTCACAATCTATCTTGACAAAGAAAATCTCAAAACCACTGCAACCAAGCTGATAATTTCAAGCCAATCAAGAACAAGCTCATGAACCAACAAAGCTCCAAAGCTAACCAACAAAGCTAACTTTCTCCATGAGAACTCCTCTCCTTTTATAATTTGAAGAGGATAAGGTGAGGAGGTTAGGATGATCCCACTAAATCATGAAAGTGAGTAATATCCAAACCATTCGGATGCCACCTCACCATAGAAGCTTATCCTTCTAGAATATTTGAGAAAATGCTCATTTTTCCCACGTGTAGGCATTCTCGCACCCTAGCTATAAAGGAACCTGCGAACATCTCGCACCCTAGCTATAGTGCAACCTGCGAAAATGGGTCATTCTCGCACCCTGCCTATATAGAAACCTACAAACTTCCTTTTTATAAGGTTTTTACATAGGAAAATGAAACTTCTTTTCGCAGGAAAAGTTCTTCTCCCTTCTCTCTTTAGGAACTTAGGCCACTGACCCCTCTAAAGGCAACATATAGGTTTACATCATTAACAGGGATGATGAAAATAATTTGTAACAGAGAGCCCCCCAAAGTATGAAGTTAGAATAGAGTGATAGCTGAAATACTTTGTCGAGTGTGTGTAGGGAACAAGGAACAGTCGGTCGGAAACCTTCCAACAAACAAGGAAATACAATACAATAATATATCATCACTGAGGTAGGCATTCCCATACTCAGAATACAAATGACTCAAAGAATAAATGCCGACATGCGAAGATCCATGTCAAGTAAAATTTGTCATGGCCACCAAACATACATTGTGGATCCATGCCAATATGACTCAAATTTGAACATAGCCACCAAAAATACACTGTGGATCTATGTGTTAAAGACTCAAATTTGAACATAGCCACGAGACATACAATGTGGATCTATGTAATAGTACACTGAATATACTCCAACGCAACCTGAATCTGTCATAAAAGATCCAAGGTCTTCATTTCCACCATTCTATAGTATGAATCTAACCATGTGAATACATGTGCTGAAGTCAAACATGTAGAAACCACTTGATTACTGGTCATTAGTGTATACCATTAACAAGTGCGAGGGAAATCACCATTAATGTCAATGAATTTCAAGGTACACTAGTACAATCCAACGAATGTAAATAAATGAGCTGAAGTCAAACACTCGGCGGAATCTCCCAATCAAGGGTCAATAATGAAAACCCACTGTCAAAAGTGAGGAAACCTGCCATTAATGCATGCAAGTTCCAAGGCACCAATTAGATTCTAAGCCTAATTCCTGAGTCAACAGGAAAAGACTCATCACAGGAGGGCCTTAATGTATCCCACATCAATGACATGAAACAAGTAACAATATTTGATGTAGATCATAGTAACAAGTGATTCAGGACTGACTCAGGGATGGTCGATGCAATAGAAGGCTTAAAGACTATAGAAACGACCGACACAATAGAAGGTTTTTCGGGTTGAAATTCATTTTGAACATATTGACGACACGACAACTGTCTTGGAAACACTGACTCAATGACAAGGATCACAGACCAATTTGTAATCTTATAAAGGAGTATGATCACAATAAAAGTGGATTTTCCAACCTAGACACCAAGCGAGTGAAAGGGTGTCATGTTCAAAAGTGACTCTTCCACAAAATATAGGTTTAGACACAATTCTTTCCCAATTTTTTCCCCCACCATTTCTGGCGAGTACCTCTTTATTTTTACGTAATCTTGAGGAGGATAACATATGCTTGTAATGTAATCTCATCCTTCGGATGAGTCCCTCAGAGTATGTTTAATGAACTCTAAGAAGGAGTGGTTCGGTCCCATCATGGGTCTGTCAATGTTTGTTTAACGAGTCCAGAGATAGAAAACTCGAAGGTTTTTCAAGATTATAGAGTTTGGAAAAACACTTAAAAGAGAACTCTCGCAGTTCCTTTTTTGTAAAATAGTCTAGATGAGATCAAAAAAGAGATAAATTATCGCTCACCAGATGCTTACTTCAAATACTTTATCGAGCGTGAAAATAGCAAGGTTGCTCGACGATCTTTTCATGTTTAGAGAGTCTGAAAAGAGCTTAAAGAGGAATCCAGGGGGGTTCCTTTTTCATATAACCTTGTTGAGCTTGAAAAAGTGATAGAAGTATGCTCGATTACTGTCTCATTGATTTATGAGCACGAGAAAGAAAAAAGACTAATCTCGGTAACTTATTTTCATGTATTTACGAGCATGAGAAAGAACAAAGACTAAGCTCAGGATTGTTTTTAATTTTACACAAGCTTTAAAACAAAACCAAACTATGCTTGGGATGGATAGCTTAAAAACTAAAAAAAACTATGCTTGGACCTGGTTTCATTTTTACACAAGCTTGAACCAGAGGAAACTATGCTTGAGGTAAGTGGTTTCATTTTTACACAAGCTTGAACCATAGAAAACTATGCTTGTAGCTTCCCAATGCATGGTTGGTACTTAGCCCCCAGCTTAAAAAACTAGCGGCTCTACTTCAACATGAAGTCCAAAGGCTGAGGCAAATGCCCCCCAAGCTTCATTTCATCCAACTGCAAAGGAGAATGAAATGAAGCTTCAAATACTAGACGAAGAACTTGACTCAAATAGAGAGGAGGAAAACTATTTCATTTTTTAACGAGCTTGACATAGAAACAAGAACTATGCTCGTAACCTTTGTTTCATTTTTTAATGAGGTTTCTATAGAGACGCAAAAACTATCCTTAGGTGGTTTCATTTCTTAATGAGATTGAAATCATAAAACCATGCTCAAATACCTCTGTTTCATTTTTTAATGAGGTTGCAACAGAGATGCAAAAAACTATCCTCGAAACCTCTGTTTCATTTTTTAACGAGGTTGCCTTAGAGACGCAAAAACTATCCTCAGGTGGTTTCATTTTTTAACGAGCTTGAAATCAGAAAACCATGCTCAAATACCTTTGTTTCATTTTTTAACAAGGTTTCCTCAGAGATGCAAAAAACTATCCTCGTAACCTCTTCTTGATCATGGATTCCAAGAGGACAATGCTCTGGAAGAACACCATGTCAAGGGACAAAACTCGATCATGGCTTCCAAGAGGTCTTCAATGGAAGGAAGAAATACACTCTGGAAGGAAATAATGTCGAGGGTCGTGACAAGAGTTAAGACATCAGGCTCTAAGAACCCTATCGAAGAGATTACCATGTCAACTACTAGATCTAAGTCATCAGAATTTGAAGCCATGGGTGACAATGCCACATAATTGACCTGTGGTAGGGGTGATACTATCTGCATACAAGAACCATTCAGGGAGGCAATCCAGGTGGGGTCAATGAATGAAAATTGATCAACAGTCACAAATCATCCATTGTGAGGGAAAGATATCACACAAAAAAGAGTAGATACAATATCTTTCATGGCATAGACATAATCCCTCCCAAGGAGTAAAGAAAAATCCAAGGGGTCTTGGACTACCATGACATCAATGAAGATAGTTTTCCCTCCCAAAGTTACAAGAAACTGAGGAAGGGTCCCTAAAGGTTGACTAGTTCTTCTGTTAAAATCTAACAGATTCTACGTAACCGGCACAAGTGGAGGACAACCCAAAGCTTTCCAAGCAAAAGAGGACAAAATACTAACAGATGCACCTTTATCTATCAGTGTCTGAGGAACGTCCTGACCACAAACTTGCATTGTAATCTGGAAAGGAAAGTGAGAGGGAAGACGAGTTCCACTTAGCACACCCCAATCAAAATGGATGGCCTCATTACTTGGAGGGGGTCCTACGGGAAAAGGAGGAATACCCCCTGACACGGCAGAGTCTGTATCAACGAGGAAAACATGGGCAGTATCGGGTTTACTCTCAAGCGGGAGAGTAGGATCGACCGATGGAGAGATCAGATTGACCACTTGGGTGACACTCTCTAATGGGAGAGTGGGATCGATCGAGGATGGGATTGGATCGACCTATTTAGTTTCACTCTCTAAGGGGAGAGTGGGATTGACTGAGGATGGTATCGAATCAACTACTTTGTCAACTATTTCAACTAAAGACATGACCAGATTGACAACATGATCAACCAGATTGATTGGTGAAGGGACCGGAGTGATCATTCCATCAACTATAGGTGGGTTGAGAGAAAGCTTGTGATAAGCGGCTAGAAGTTGAGGCTGTGAAACAGTCATGTCTTCTAGTAATTCTGAGGCTTTGTCCATATCAGGGAAAAGATGAGTTAGATGACTCCCTTTGCATAACATACACGGGAAATTGACTCTACTTTTTTTCTTCCCAACCGTATCATGACTAGTGGATAGGGGGTTATCAGCATGTTTTTCAGAGGCTAACGACGTGGTTTGGCGAGGGTGTGTAGACCATGCTTCTATAGCCTTGGATAGATCAGGGCAATCCTTAAGAAGATGGCTACCCTTACAAAGCCTGCAAGGGTACTTGGGCTTACGGGTTGTTTGGGTGATCTTGACATCATCAACACTGCTAGCACGAGTAACAGTAACTGGTTGTTTTCCAACATGTTCGACAGTGGATGGAGGTTTGGATCCTTGCTTGATTCTCTTCTTCTTATTCTTCCTTTTCTTCTTCTTCTTATTCACCGAGTTACTAGCTTCAGAACTTTTTCTCGACGAAGAAGATGGAACGAAAGGTGACCTTGCAAGTGAATAAGGCAAAGAAGACCTTACTGGTGAAGATGGTGAAGGATCAACATGAGGTTGATATTCTTCGGGGGAAGTGCTTGTTACTGAAGCACTAACTGCATTCGGGATTACCTGAGTGGAAAACAACCATACTGGTAATCCAATAGTGAGACCTGGAAGGCTCAAAGTAGCAATGTGAGGAGGACCAATGTTTTCATAAGAAGGAAAAACAAAAGGTTCCCCTGGAGTAGGGGTTCCTTCATTGGTCATTCCAGGAACTGATGCCATTAAATAAATCCAATCTAGAGTCCACTAGGGAAAACAAACAACAGACTCTATAAATCTAGGAAGCAAGCAAACAAACAAAACCTTCTCACAATGAATGCACTAGTTGGTGATGAAATCCAAGTTCGCAGGAACAATGTAAGAAGGGTCTGAGATAGAGCAGGTGGAAAAGTTACATTGATGACCTTCTTAATGGACTCACACCCTGGTGCAAGCTCCCACACATAATCGTGGGTATACCCTCCAAGGAGCCCGAGTGAGTTTGGCCAATGTCGATTCCAGGTACCGTGAAGACTTTCCCCTTCACAGTCACCTTGGGTAAGAACCTAGAGAGATAGGCCACTAAGGTCACCACAAAAAATAGTAAAGCCTGGGGGGACAGTCGACAGTCTGATCCACATGCAAAGGTAGGGTATCTAGCCCAAAATCAACTCAAAAGGCTTCCACTCATCATTGTGGGTATACCTCTGAGTGACCCTCGTAATACGTGCAATCTCTACACTGATGTCAATGAAGCAGGGTGAGTAACTCTGCCAACATGAATGTGACCTAGTGATTGACCCTTGTGTTAGAAAGGCTTCCTAGGACAAAATGTAATAAGTGGATTTAACCGCTCCCTAACTCAAGATTCTATGTTTGTTTGCAACTTTGGAAAGTTATCTTTCACACCTATTCCAAAGCCCTAGAACTAATCTAATGTAGGTTTTCTACCAAAAAGATAAAAATTTCTAATCAATTTTTATGAGCGCTTTATTTTATGGCTGTTGTTACTCAAAAGGAAGATGGCATGGACAATATGGTGTTTTGACCGACTCAAAAATTATGCAAAGATATGAAGATGCAATCTTTTCATTTCAATGAAAGATATGCTACGAGAAGGAGAAAAAATTTATCATTCCCATATGCATGATGTCCCAAAATATATTAAACTCCTCAATATAAAGATTCTCAAGAAAAGAGAAAAAGGTACTGAACACCAATGCACGATTCATGCCCCCCCCCCACCCCCCGGCCATGAGGGGGAAATTTTTTCATAATTTAAGATCAAAAAATGCCAAGAATCATGCAATTTCTCTACTTCAAATGCAAGGATGCCCCCAATCTAATACAAATCAAGAAATTAAATCTTTTTGTTTCAAAAATTTCAGTAAAAGCAATAATGAACTTTCTTAAAACAAAGAAACCCAAACTAAAAAGTTCTCTTTTAAAGAGAACTATTCAAAAGAAATCTGATCTTTCCCTAAACAATTCTAAAG
>ML785320.1:311083-325422 GCA_009831015.1 Picea engelmannii | reverse complement strand
ATATATATATATATATATATATATATATATATATATATATATATATATATATATATTATAAATAAATTAATATAATAGCTACAAAATATACCATCTAATCAAGTGCATGATGTTGTAAAAAAATCTAGCAGTGAGTAGATGAATTTAAAATGATTAAAACAAGACTTTGATAGAAATTAGAGGGTTGTTAGTTAGTGTTATTAACAATATTTGTAATATCCTGATGGTTGTAGAAAACTATTTATACAACAACGAGCTCTAGAAACTAAAATAAAAAAGTAAATCACTCAAAAGATAGCTTATAACCAGTAGAACGATTATCAAATATTACAAGTGAAATTTAGTGGTAGAATAGTGAGTAAAGAGTAAGATAAATATGAGTTTGTTGCATCTCTATTGGTTGTAGCATAAATTTTATTATAGAAACAAAATCACTTGTCCAATCAAAACGCCCTTAGGGCACAATGTAGCTTAAAGCGTGTAAATTCAATTTCAAAACATAAACAATTAAAACTCCTTGATATCACGTTTACCAATGCATTATATTCAATCTCCAATGCAAGTATATCAGTGCCTTATCTATTGGGTTATTGGGTATTTTGTTTATGATATAGGGTTCATTACTTCTCTAGGGGTGTAAGTCTTTTTACTCCGTAGAGTAAGAAAACCTTAGTAAGGTATATACAAGGGTGTAATCCCTTTTAGTCCTGGTAGAAACCTTTGAAAAGTATATTTTTCAATGAAACAAAAGATAGATTTTGATGGAGGGTGTATGCCCCTACACTTCTCCAAGGGTTGAACCAAATTAACCTTAAAACCAAGAAGAAACAACACTAATGCCGAAATTTCTTACCTAGTGTTGCGCCTCTTTGGTCACCTAAATGAGCAAAACAGAGGTGCTTACAAGCTTAGTTGGGCTAAGACAACTGTAAAGGAAAAGGGTTAGAGAAAGAAAAATAAAATAACAACTAAGAAATAAAATAAGAAATAAAAGAACAACTAAACTATTGAGCATAAGGACATAAGAACAAAAAACCAATAAGACTCATGTCACCAATGCCAAGGATTGTATTAGTGAAAGAAAACACCAAGAAGAAAGAGGACTTTGGGTCCCTTCTTCCTCCAAGGGAGGGCTCTTGGACCCCCACAACTAAGCTCTTCTTACAAMTTTGAATGAAATGGTGAAAGAATCCCAAGCTAATCCACTCAAGAGGTGAGATGGATTGCCCAATGTAATGGTGCTAGTATACTCTTGATTAGAATAGAGGATTCCTCAAGAGAATAGCAGTAGCATAACTTTGCTAATGAATTCCTTGAAAAAGAAGTGCACCCATGGCCTTTTTTTATAGCACCTCTTTGAGGTATTGTGCAACCATCTTGTAGTGTGAAAAGAGGCTATTTATGGCATTTTTAGGTGTTTGACCAGCCACCCAATCATATTCAACCGAGATTTGGGTGTCAAATCAACTTGGAATATGAACTAGAAGTGGGTGGGAGGCTGACCAATCTCATAAATGCATCGTTCTTAGATGTGAATGGATTTTAGCAACCACAGTCATGCATCATGTGCATGTGTGCTTTTGTTGCATTTCTGGATTGCGCATGTGCGTGTGCGTGCCCTGAGTAGTCATAGCGCACCTTAATTTTATCACCGGTTGTATAGTTTTAGACCTTTTGGAAATGATTTTGTGGTCATTTTGGTCCATGGGTGACCTCATAACTGTTTGATGATGTTGGATTCTTGTAACCATTTGCAGACAAAATTTCAGTGATAACAGATGCCCCCTGATGGATGAGGTTAGGAGCAGATGTATAGCTAGAATTCATCAATGTTTCTTCTACTGAGAGTGTTTTTGTAAGAGAGAGAAATAATGAGAGTGTCAAGAGTTACCCGTTGGAGGGAGAAGGGGACCTGTAGGACCCAACCTTCCATAAGGTGTGTAAAAATAAATTGTGTACAAACAAGGCGGGCATGCCCCATTCTCATGTCATGTAACTCAAAAAAGAATGGCGTTGTATAGTAATTGAATCTGTGTGTTGATGTAGACAACTGTAGCGCCCTCGGGGCCAGTCATAATAAAGGCAGAAGACAATTCTGCTGAGGAACATTCTCTGAATAGTAGGCAATGACACTTGTAAGGAGTATCACAGATTCTATAGACATTGATAGCCCAACCAAGTTCATAGGTCTTTGGCAAATATAAGAAATCACTGCAATAGTCACAAAGTAAGACTCACCGTAACATGAGAAAGTGTTGAATTCGAATGTTACAGGGGTCAACAACAACAGGGAGAAATTGTGGTTCTCCCTATTTCGTTTGAGACCTCTCATTGGAAAGGTAATGAGAGTCAAGATACTATCACCCTTCTGGAAACTGTGTTGATGTCGAGAAAAGGGAGACGCGAATCCAAGAAGTGAAGGGCTTCGTGAAATCTACTAGGTGAGGTGAGGAGTGGAGGAGGTACATGGATGAAGTCAATATGTGTGGAGATTCAAGACTGCCCTTGGTTGGGGGTATATGCGAAGTATAAGTGGCTGCAACCATTGAACAAGGTTGAGTGTCAGGGGGACAACAAGACATGGGATAAGTTGTGCTAGAGGTGGGACAATGTGAGCAAACTCAAAGGCCAGAGGTAAGTGGCTTGTGGGATACTCAGAGCATATGGACAATGTCAATAGGGGTAGATGATAAGGAGTGCCCCGACCAAAGGATACATGGGTTTCATTTTCCAAAAAAGGGAAGAAGGTCATCGAAGGTGACGACAAAAAGATATGTAAATGCTGGAAACAAAGGCTTTTTACAATTTATAAAGAATAATTTGGGATGAGTGTACAAATATAGAAACAGGTGCCCCAATGTAATATGGTTGAGCCAGTGAGGGCACAATGTGCTTGGAGAACTGGTGGAGGTTGGGGGCCCCATGGGTGGGTTTTTGTATGAGGTAGATGGTATGGAGGGAACTTTGTGGAGGGAAAAACTGATTGTGGATGAAATGGAGGGCTAATGATACTGCAGAGGTGCAATTAAAATAGAACCTTGAAGAGATAACCTGGGATTCCATTGGGAAATCTAGCAAAATGAGGAGGAGTATGTGGTTGATTCTCGACATGATGTAAGACTATCGGGACTCCCATCCCTAAAGGGTTGAAAAACAAAATGAGTGTCAAAGTGCCAAAGGGTGGTATGAATGGGACAACTCATGTGGGGGATACTTCTACCGGGTAACAATACCTAAAATGTAATGGAGGTGTCGGTACTGCAGAGCCAGAGATGGCGATCCTAAAGGCAAATTTCAGAGGGTGTGACTAGAGATGCAATTGAGATTCAGAGGGAATGATTACATGATAGTGTTGATTATATACTTGAAGGGGTTAAGTTTGATGTATGATGACCAAGTACCTGCACACATGAAAACCAAATACCTGACATGAAAAATATCTGAAGAGAATCGAACATACAAGCATTTATTTGATAATTTTGAACATGAGCATGCATACCTAAACGGGGTATGAAAAAAAATGGTGCCCTGGGGCTAAGGATAAAAAATGGCCTAGGGATTTTCTTGATTTAGGTGACAGGATGTTGATCCCATGGCTGAAGACGGATCGAAAAATGGACACCCAAAGCTCCCGGAATGGTGTTTGGAAGTTGGGCGGAAAGGCCTATATATAGCTATAGGGCCCACATTGCCACCTCTTTTGTACTTTCTATCAGAGTGAATGGACGAGGGGTATTTATAGGAGATTTGGATATTCCAGGAGAATGAGGCAGCCAATTCAGGACCAACAAGCTTTAGGTTAGTAGTCTTATCATCCTGTATACAAGTAGGTTTTCAATTTGTGGGCAGGACCTATACGGAGGGCCGTACAAAGGTTTTGATGGGTGTGGGTCGCCCAGTGTGCAGGCGATCTAGAAATATGTGTGCATGGGTGCATGCCTATTATCTAGATAGCCATGCATGAGTGTTCCCATAGGGGGGGAAAATGTGTGCATGATATGTGTGCTTGTTTTCTACACAGCTGCGCATGGGTGCGCGACTGTGTAGTGGACAGGCGCGCTGTGATGCGCGCCTGTGTTCATGACAAGGGTGCATGGAGGCACTCCTGTAGGGAGGATAGGAACGCATGTATGTGTGCTTGTGGAGTGGATAGGCATGCATGAATGTGCGCCTTTGGGGTGAATAGGCACACATATATGCATGCCTGTGGGTTAAACAACCATGCCTTGGGGGAAAGGCTGATGGGTGTAAAACTTTTCTTTTGTGGAGATTTTAATGTGTTTTATGGTCAATATGGATGACCTAGGACTGTATTATGTGGGTGAAAGTAATCATTTTTCACGATGTCAGTCCATTGGTGAGAGTGGGACTGGTCACAGCTGAGGGATGTCGTGGCTATTGAGGAGCTGGGGGTTCGTGCCACTTTGGCAGCCTGTGGGTTGCTGAAGTTCTTCGAGTGCCCATTGATACAGGTGCAAGAGTATATTTTGTAGTTTCTGATTCGGATGTGGAGTCTGGATCTGCATTGCTTTATGGTGTGGGGAGAGAAGATTGCCTTCACTGCAGTGGAGCATGTATACTTTCTGACTAGGCTCCCTTTTGGGGGAATGCCCCTATCGACGGAGCCTGTGTTACCTGTAGACGTGCAATTAGCTACCTTGGGATGGAGGTATTGTTCGAGGGAGAACTTCATGTCATGCTCCATAGTGAGTATTGGGGCAATGGATGCTTTAGCTCATTGCTGTGTAGCAGCGATGATCGTGATGTAATATGGGTTCCTCACGACTCAGTGGATCAGTGGTGGTTAGTTGAGGGTTATGGGGAGGGCACTGGCCGGAGAGCATTTTGCCTGGGGTTTGATGTTGTATGCCAAGATGGTAGGGTAACTGGATCGATGTCAGACTACAGACTCAGGGGACTTTGCCTTTGGGTCCATCTTGGTGGCCTGGTTTTTGGAGAGGGTGTTGATGTTGCACCCTAGAGTGTTATTGGGTGCACCTGGTGTGCAAGAGCCATGACTAATGCAGTGGTCGATGATTTTGGTTTTCCATGGTGTTAGTGAGGGTGGCCATTTTTTCTCGGCAAAGGCTACACAGGTGTGGTATCAGATGCCACAGATCCTACTGCAGTATCCATACTATGGGGTGGATTTTCGGGGTGATCCAGATATGGTATTACCTCCAAGGGAGGTGTTCGACCATCGAGGTATGATGTGATGTATTATGTTTTGATATTTAGATGGTATAGCATGTGTATTTATGTATGGATGGATGCTAATGCTATCCTTTGTTTGTTTTTTTGTGCAGATGTGGGACCTCGCAGGCGTGAGGTTGAGTGGGTTAGAGTGTCAGCTCGTCAGGGGTTGGTGAGACCTCTGCGGGTAGAGCCACAGGTAGGAGAGAGACGTCGGCATGAGGATGTTGAGGCAACACCTGTTGGTGATGAGAGAGCGGCTAGGAGACATCATTTTTATGACCCTAGTGCTGGACCATCGCATGCTCCTCCGACGAAGGCCGGGGGAGATTTTAAGGATATTCGCCGCCGCTTGGAGGTGGTGCTACAGGGAATGCCTAAGGGCATGTGGTCATGCATTTAGGACGAGGGTGTTCTAGAGCAGTGTGTGGGAGTGTCGCTGACGTGGCAGACTGTGGTGTGGCAAGAAGCAGTAGTAGGTGCTACGATGACTGGGCGATTATGTCCAGGTCTGAAGGGACCGATAGTGGGTGGGGCACCACCACCTGAGGGAGGGGTAGGAGGTGGTGCTCTAGAGGCACCTTGAGTGACGCTCTATGTATTTTTATATATAGGCTGGTGAGCCCATTTTGGTGTAGTGGCACCAGTTTTGTACCGATGAGATTTGCTAGCTTGCGGATTTTGTATATGATGTTTTTTATGTGTATGTAAACATTTTGATGGCATTGTTGACCGATTTATATATATATGAGTATACATTTTGGGGTCTTTTTGATGTTTACATGTGTGTTTTGTAATGTGTGGATGATGTCTAATCTATATATATGCTGTGATAGGCTCTTGATGGTTTATGTGTGTGTAGAGGTATCTTGATGTGATATATGCCAATCTAACACAATGTTATCTAAGTTATCTATAATTTGATTCAATTGTCTTTGAATATGTGTAAATGTAATGAAATCAAAATGTTGAGATAAAATTCTAACTTGCAGGTATTTGTGAAAGAGGCAAGTATCGTGGACACGGTACACATTGCTGAGCTAGAGGACGACTTGTTGAGAGTCAAGAAAGATGCTAAGGTGATGAATACGATGATGATGGGCATCAGCGAGGAGGCCAATGATGGCAGTGTACTCGGCATGGTTGTTGGTTGTTGAACCCAAACATATGCTGCGAGAGGAGCAGTTCATGTGAGGGGGTATAGAGGGCCCAAGATTTCGAAGTGAGATTTTGTGTCCATCGACTGGTGCCGTCGACGTAACCGATGTGGTAGGCTGATGGATGAAGCATCTGTCAATAACACAAATGATAGTTTAGATGTGAGGGATGGAAAAAAGATTAAAAACACTATAAAAGAAATAGCCTAATGTAGAATGGCTACGCTTAGGTGTAAAATTTCTTTAAGTATAACCCATTGATGGGTTCTTTGAGAGAGAGGCCTTCGGGGGAAGCTAGGATGTATGCTCCTTTGGTGAGGCAATGTTGGATAATGTAGGGGCCATCCCATAGTGACTCGAATTTTCCATGACCAAGGGTATCGTGAGTGATATCGTAAGCAAGGACGAGGTCACCTTCGTGAAATGAGGGAAGGTTGACATGGCGATCAAAGGTGGTCTTTGACCATTTTTTAGCCGCCTCATTGTTTTGTAATGAAGATCGGTGATCTTCATCCAGGGACTCTAAGTTCAACAAATGCTGCTCCATTGGAGCAGTGTCGGATAATATCTCAATTGCGGTGCGTAAGGTGGGAATTTTTCACTCAATAGGAAGAGTGGCCTCAACCCCATGGACTAGATGAAATGGTGTTACGATAGCCAATTGGTCTTATGTTTGTTAACCGTGCACTATAACATGGTCTTGAGGACCTTGTTAACTGCTTCAACCTGTTCGTTAGACTGAGGGTAATATGGTGAGGCAAACTCGTGGGAGAATCCCAATCGTGATGAGAGTTCAATGAAAATATCATTCTCAAAATGTTTCCCGTGATTGTAAACTAGTTGGAGTGGTACTTCAAAGAGGGATATGACATGTTTAAAGAAAAAATGTGATGCAGTGTCAACGGTGTTGTTGAAGGTGGGCATGGATTCAGCCCATTTGGTGAAGTAATCGACTGCGACAAAAATGTATTTGTTCCCATTGTTGGATGGGGGGTTACAAGTCATGAATTTGATGCCCCATTTACAAAAGGGGCCTGCTGTAATGACTGGGTGAAGAAGAGTGGGTGGTGCTCGTGCTTTGTTGGCATAAAGTTGACATTTATCGCATCGCTTCATGGCATGAATGTAATCGTGAAAAAATGTAGGCCAAAAGTAACCTGTGCAGATGATTTTTTGAGCAATGGACATCCCCGAGAGATGGCCCCCGTACTTGCCACTATGAAAATCATTCAAGACTCTATAGGCCTCATCAATAGTCAAGCATCGATGGAGTATGGTGTCAATCCCTCACCAATATAAGATATCTCCGATGAGGAGATAGTGGGGGGCCTAGTGGAAAATACGATGGTGGTCATCTCTTGAAAGGTGGTTACCAAATTTTTGATTTCAAAGGTAGACGAGGAGGTCGTCATACCAAGGATCATCTAAAGTGATGTAAAAGAGATGTTCATAGGGGAAGTCGGTATTGACAGGGGCACTGGTAGTATCAGAGGGGAAGGTCGTGACCAGTTCGGTAAGGACGAGAGATTTCTTTCTCTTGGGTGTTGAAAATTCAAGATTGTACTCCTAAAGGATAATGATCCATCGGGAAAATTTTCCATTAATTTGTCGATGAATGACCAAGTATTGCATAGGGTTGGAATCTACGATGACTTTAGTTGTGTGAAGCAGAATGTAATAGCGTAGTTTCTAGACTACGAGGACACCGACAAGGGCTAGTTTCTCTTCGTGTTTATACTTCAAGGGTGGTCCTGAGAGATTTTTACTAATGTAGTAAATGACATTCTCATGATCATCATCGCCGATTTGAACAAGAACTCCTACTACTAAGACAGTTGAGGCTGATATGTAAAGGATATAGTCATGATTGTAGTTGGGTGCACTAATTAAAGGGGCATTAGAGAGTGCCATTTTAATATCATCAAATTATTTTTGGGCATGTTCATCCCAGTGGAATGGGATTTCATGGCAGAGTAAGCAAAGGAAACCATGTGCTCAAGTGGCATAGTCTGGGACAAATCGTCGTAGAAAGTTATATTTTCCTTGTAGGCTCTGTAGTTGGCGTAAATTCTATGGGGGTGGAATTTTGGTGATGGCTTGGACTTTGAGGGGGTCCATGGTAATACCACTTTTGGAAATTATGAATCCGAGGAGGCACCCAATAGTGACGCAAAATATGCATTTGAGGGGGTTCAAGTTGATGTTGTATTGACGACACCGTTGGAAGATGATCCATAAATCATCAATATGATCGGTGCATTTTTTGGATTGAGCTATGAGATCTTTCAAGTATGTGAGCATGATATGATCTAGATCATGAAAAATGTATGTCATAGCCCACTGGAAAGTGGCACCAATGTTCTTTAGGTCAAAAGGCATGACATGATATGCAAACATTCCCCAAGGGGTGGTGAATGCAGTTTTTTATTGATCGACTAGGTGGATTTGGATTTCATTATAACCAGAGAAACCATCCATGAAGGACAGAGCCTTGTGGCATACGCATTCGTCGACAATTTGATCAATGAAAGGCATTGGAAAGTTGTCTTTGGGACATGCGTGATTGAGATCACAAAATTACATGCAGACATAGATAGTGCCCTATTTTTTGTTAACGGGTATAGGGTTGGAAACCCATGAGGTATAGGCAATGGGTCGATGAACCCAGCCATGTGTAATTTGTCAATCTCGGTTTTAATGGCCACTGCTTTGGATGGGTGTAGCGGTCGTTCTTTTTTATGAACAAGTGTAATGTCAGGCCAGGTGTCGATGTGATGTTTGACAATAGAGAGATCAAGGCCAGGCATCTCTGTGTATGACCAGGCAAAAATATCCTGATATTCTTAGAAGAGGGATTTATAGGTGGTGATTTCTTGAGGAGTGCATGTGGTGCCAATGGTGATTTCCTCGACAACTCCATTTTTTATGGAAATATCGATTTTGATGGTTGGAGAAATGATGGCCATGTTGCCTTCTTCAAAAGCATCAGGGGTAGGGATGGGGTTGTTGAACTAGTCGATATCCTTTGATGGGATAAAATCCTTGGTTTTGAATGCATATATGGGGTGTTGGTTAGGAGGCGTGAAGGCTTCCTGTGAAAAGAAGAGTGCTCTATGGTGTAGTGCATCCCATGGGTAGTCAGGGGTGTTTAACTCTTCGAGTTTGTCCATGTGGTTGTTTTGTGGTGATGAAGAAGAAGGGGGAATGATGCAATGAGATTTTGATGGTTCGCTCGACATAAACCAAATATAAAGGTACATGAGGAGGTCCAGTGGTATTTGGATGTAAAATTTCCGTAGGGAAATGAATGGGAGAATTGGGGGGATTTGGGGGTAAATCCTCAGATAAGTCATCCAAGAACCATGAAGGAATAGGGAGTGCTTTTGGTTCAGGAGAAATGATATGAAGAATCTCAAGTGGTGAGGTGAGGTCAACCATCAATTCTGTAGGGGGCGTAGGGGTTTGAATCAGGGTCATTTGGCATTGCCTATATTCAATGGTCTTTCCCCCGAGTTCTACATGGACATTTTGGAAGAGCCCTTCGGGAGAAGATCTATCATAAGCTCTTAAGGTAATGGAAGATGGTATGAGTTCAAGGGAACCAAGTTTCTGCCATACAGACTTGGAAATAATGCATGTGGATGCACCTTCATCAATGATGCATCGATGGACTATAATGTTTTGAATTTTCACTGGGATTTGAAAAGTGATTAGAGTGGGAAGATGAGGTTCTCTACTGTTGAGATCAAATGTGATGAGTTTCATATCCGCAGGGTCGACTTCCTCCAAGGTGGAAAGTAATGATTTCTGTTGATTGGGACAAGTTTGAAGGACTTCTAAGACTTACATGGCATCCGAGGATTGTGCTAAGTCATCGACCAAGATGCAATTATGAGCCTCCCTAGCCTATGGGTTGTGGACATTCCTGTGCAATGGGATGTGAGGGATGCAAAGAGGTGTTTCGGTGTTAGGGAAAGGAATCACCAGTGGGGATCCCATTGGTTCTGGGATTGTTTTTGGGGGAATGGGAGGAGACTTAGCGGGTGCATGGTATTGACGACTACGTGTTTGCAGAAGGATTTCTTCCTCACTGGTGAGGAGGATAGTACGATCTATGAGATTGTTTGTATTGAGGTATTTTCCCAACTATGGTGGGGTAGGTTTTATGTCCTGTTAGGTGTTTATCACACCCTGGTGTGGAATGGGGTTTTGCAGCACGGCTGGGGGTGGTTGTTGCATGTATTGTTGTGGGACATGTTGAGGGGCATGCGGTGCTGGAGGGTGTGGTACACTTCCTGAGTCTTTCATCCATTTAAAATCAATGATTTGGGGGAAATGATGAGTATAATGACCAAACTCACCACAAAGGGAACAAGGGAAGGTGGTTCTAATAGTATTGTTATTTCTCCCTTGATGCATGTTGTTATTGCCCCCGTTTTTTCCTTTCTTTTTGGCATTATTCGATGAATGGGTCAGATTGTCCGTATTCAGCTGTTTGAAATTTTGATATTGTTGAACGGGAGAGGGTTGAACAAAATTCACCCTAGCGTGATGGTGTGGGGGAGCAATGGGATGTGGAGGACCATGGAATGGAAAGTACAGATTCTGTGGGAGTTGTGATCCGTAAGGTACATAGGAAGGCATGTCACTTTTGCTAGTACTTAGAGTATAAGCAGAGGTAGAAGGAGTACCATAACTAGTTTGGTTAGGTGGGTGTATTGTAAGTGCTAGTGGTGGCCCACTGGTGGGTGGGGGAAGAGCAACAGGGTATGGGTGTTGATAAGGGGGTGGAGGATAATAGGGGGTTCCTCCATATTCCAATGGATATTGAGGTCTGCCATACATTGGTGGTTGTTGGGGTTGTGGACTGTGGTGCGTGGTATTACCAATCAATCTGTCTGCTAAGTGAGACATCTCAGGTTTGTCTTGAATGAATGGCATGGGTTTTGGGAGATTAGGAAGTACTGTGTATAAGTACCCTAATTGTGAATAGATGAGGTGATATTTTTGAGCCTTATTTATGGCTTCTTCTTCTTATTGAGGGAAGGTGGAAGCTACATCTTTATTGATGAGAGAGACAAGTGATATGAAAAACCAGTCAAGAAACTATTGTTTGGTGGTTTCGGATTTGCACAAACTATGTCGTCTACGCCACTCATGAATGTGACCAGTGATATGTGTGGCTGAGGTTTGTTTAAAATTAGAGAGTAGTTCAAGACCATTTTCATGGCAGATTGGTAATTGGAATAAGGTCAAAATTGCTTTGGCCAAGGACTCGAAAGTCATGTGGGACCCTGATTTTTCATCTACATACCATTTGGCTGATGGGCTGGTGAGTGTGGATTGAAATAATCATAGTCGGATGGAATCATCCATAATGTTGTTGGAGGAGCACCATAAGTGGAAAGTCATGACATGGTTGGCAGGTTCATCTCTTGCCTTTCCTTCAAACTTGGGGATGTCTGAAGGTAATTTGGTAGGCATTCTAGGCCATGTGGGGTCATGAAATATAGGATCATTTGTGAGTTTTCTTAGATATGGTATGTTAAGAGAGGCCAAATATGGCATCTGTAGTGGGGGCGGAGGATTAGTTCTAGTCATGGTGTGAGTGTTTTGTGAACCTGACCCTTGAGGGGGGCTAGGTGGGTTGGTACTTCCCCCTTGAGAGGAAGTTAGCCTCTCACTTCCATGTAAAGGAGAGCGAGTGGATGGAGGACTTTGGGAAGTGGACCCAAGTAATGTGGAACTAAGCAAAGTTGATCCTAAGATAGTGGCACTCACTGGAGTGTGTGAAGGTGGTGCCGATGATTTGGCAAGACTAGGAACTCCCCTTAGAATAGGAGGGAGGTTTAGCAAGCATCTAAAATGATGGGGTTTTTGTGGGTCCCCTATGATGTTCGACTAGCTAAGTGGATGTGTGTGAATTGTGATGAGAGAAAATAAACAAGAGCCTTTGCTTCAAATTTTGAACTTTACACGATATATATCTAAATAAAAAATGTAATCAGAAGTGAATCATACATAAAGTGTTTTGAAAAAGAAACATATATGTGGATAAGTGGGTTTTTTCCACATGGGGAATCAAAGAAAACAAATGCTCGTGTCCTAAAAGATGTAATGTCCTTCCTCTCAAATAGAAATAGACCTTCCAATAGTACTCAACAGTGGGGTCTGAAGTCACCAGAAGAGAAACTAGTGAAGGATGAAATAATCAGTTATAATGAGGGGTAAAGGGGGCATATCTTGAAAGAGCTGGCGATATTTCCCAATAGCCACACAAAATCTGATCAAGGTGCAATTGCAGCCCACAATTGCCACTTGGGTAGATGTACTAAAATTTGGTCACTAGGTACCTCGGTAAAAGTGTGACATTTATATTTTCGGCCTAAGAAATGGGTCACCGGATGGATCCCGTCCAAGAGGTGGGTGCCTCAAGGGGGGATGCACAGAACAACTGGACCTTGGCCTTCAACCCTTCAGGGGTATCTCCTTGCCTTATGGTGTTAGAAACACTTGACTTGGAGGATTTAAAGTTCTCCTTTTGACAACTTCTATTGTTTTGATAATGTGAGAACCAGATAACGGGGAGTTATTTGGATGCCTATCCCCGAAATCCTACCTAGACTAAAAAATTTCTTTTGGCACCTCCTGTGGAGGAAAACTTAGTGAGTTTTTAGAAAACTTTTAGATGTGGTTGTTTGAGAGAATGGGGGTGTGAACCAACCTCGTGGAAATTTAAATGGGAGTGGATAGTTTCGTCAAGAAAAGGGTGGGGTGTTTTAGAATCCCTTTGGAGGAAACTTACTTTGACGTCCACATTTCGAGAGGAAAACTATGTGAGTGATAAGTGACTTTTGTGTGTGAATGAGTGAAAGTGTGCCAATGTTTTAATGAATTAGGTGCCACCTTTCTGCGTGTGGACTTCGCTTAGTCCTTACAAGTGTTTATTACCTAATTAACTAAATGTCATTGGTACAACCTTGGGTAATTCAAAAGTCCCTAGAAAACTAGCATGTGGACATGTGGGTCCTTTACTATTCCTTTAACTCCCTATTGTGATTTAATCTAAGAAAGATTTGAAACTATCCTAGATTGTGATCATGTGGGCATGTATAGGCCCGTTACAAAACCTTTAAACTTTCCTAGTGATTTAATTTAAGAAAGTAAATTTCAACACTATCCTATCTTTGTAGCATGTGGGCATGTATGAGCCTGTTACAATCTTAAGATGTGTTTGAAAAATAAACTAAGAGTATTCTCGAGGGGGGCTATTGTACTCTCCTAAAGGTTTTAGTATTTTTAAGGGAGATGAAATTCTCCTACAATCTTTTTCTGATTCTCAAGGTCGCTTGGAAGCGCGAGAGAAGAGCATACTAAGCGTTTGTTATCCAACTTCTAGTCCCAATGTAAGTTTTATGTGATTACAAATGATTCCAACTTATACTTTTAGTCAAAGCAAGCCATCCATGTGGAAAAATGAAATAAAAAGACTAAATAATGATTTTAAACCCCCTAAGTGCCTATGTGTTTTGACTAATCCCTTTATATGAAGAGGGAACTAAGTGTGGTGTAGATTACAATATGCATGAAATCAATTTTAAGAAGGCTAGGGGCCTTCCCCAAATCACAAAAAACCTTACAATGTGTATTTTTTTGCACAGGTGTGCAGGTCTGAGAGTAGACAGAGGCACACTGAGCACTTGTGCACAAACCAAAATAGGCTTTTGGGTGAAGGTACACAGAACAACACTGTGATTTTGGCACACATACGTATGATGCATGAATGTAGGCCAATAAACCCGTGCATAACTGACACACGACTGTGACGAACATTCCAGATGGAATTCTCTCAATTCAACTTTGAATTGGATGTTTTGCAGGTCGGCTTGGGCCGGTTAAGGTACCTGCAGGTTAAATAAACGAAAAGAAGAACTATAAAAATCCAAATGGGGTAGGAAATTGATACCTTTCCCCGGTGGAGTCGCCAAT
>ML785320.1:292013-302083 GCA_009831015.1 Picea engelmannii | reverse complement strand
GTCTTCAATGATTATTATTAAGAAAACATTCTACAACAATGTACTAGTGCAGACTCATACTAGTACGCAGGCTTCTACCTGCTGAAGGCTACAACCTTCTCTCATTTACCAGCCTTTCCTGGAAGGGAGCTTCAACCCCCTGACGATAACCCCAGTTTCTACTGGTAGATGGATACTATTGAAGGGTTTAACCCTCATACTCACTGTTGACCACGTTTCATTAATTTTCACACTGGATCAGGCAGTTTCATCTAATGGCTATGACAACAACAAAAATTATCTCTAGAGTAAACACAGATCTACAGTCTGCCAGGCAGCTGCGAAAGATTTCTAAACACACATTAAACAAATCAATAAACCTGGATATAATACCACAGCTCTCGTGGTTGTTAAACCCATGGCCAAGAACTCCCTGTCACTATAGATCTACCGCCCGACTGCCATAATGAGGTTCCTCCATCCACAAACCTTCCATGCAGCCTGCACAAATGACCTCAGTCACCTATCGATTATCCTCTTTGTTAGAAAAGGCATCGACCCCTTATTAAACCCCTGGGTTCAGGAGCAGTTCAACGCTCATAGGGTCCCATATTTATTGCTCGGGGGAAATCGGACCCCCTTTTAAAATTTGAATTAACCCTACACGCCCTTTTTGAATCGGATTTTGGGATTCCTTATGTATCGGTTTCTTTACCTCTTAAATTCACGATTTTTGAATACCCGACTTCCACTGTACTCTTGACACACATTATCCCTGTTGGCTATAGGCCTTGGGCCATATGACCATCAACACATGACCTCGATCAAACCTTTTATCAGGGTTTCGACATTTTCGATGTCACCATGCACATGCCTACGGAATCCCCGATCCTCCGATCCCTGATTCTCTGTTGAAGGAAATCAACGGTCCAAATGTGATCTTGACTCAATGGTTTTGATTGAATCACAATATCGTGTTTCACAATTTCAGGGTTTCTGTTGTAGTGTGTTCTTGCCTTTTTGAATTCGCGATCCCCAAAATTCTGATACGAGATGCAATCAACGATCTTGATCCTTTCTGGATTTGATGGTCTAGATTCAATCAGGATTTCTTTCATTTCTATTTCACAATGCGCAAATCCCTTGTCACCGGGATCTCCGATTTCCCGACGGCGACCGATCCTTTGCCACGCATCCTTCCATATGGATGGCTCTGATCTTTCTTGGTGGCCCACACACTATCTTTCGTATCGGGAAATCACATTTAGCGATTTCGGGATTTCTGATGCACTTGTTCACAGGAGTCGCGAAACCTCGATTCTCGATTCTCCGATACAGGCTGTGATCAATGGTCCAGAACATTTCTTATCCAACGGCTATGATTACATCGTGAAATCGCATATCGCGATTTCGGGATTTTCATTGTCATTGTTCACGGGACTCATGAAACTCCGATTCCCGATTCTCCAATGAAAAGAATCAACAGTCCAGATCTTCATGCTTGCTTTAATGGCTACGATCAAGTCGCGAAATCACATATCGCGGTTTTGGAGTTTTCATTGTCGAATGAATTGGACATTTCAAAGTCCCGATCCCCGATTCTCTGATGGATTATCTCCCTCGCATATTTTGCAGATCTGACGGCTGTCGGGTATCTGCTTCCAATCTGACGGCGCAGATCACTTCTTCTACACACCAACTCTTGTGCTTAACATCTGCGCAGCTTCTCCCGATCCAACAGCTGTCGGGATTTCCGAGTGAGATCTGACGACTCTCAGTCTCTTTCCTATGCTCCTTGCACGTATAATAACGCTATGCCTCCTGAGCTTATTCTCCTCGAATCCTTAAAGGATTCTGACATCTGCGCACAATCATTCACCTCTCTGAACTTTGTCTTTTGTTTGCCTTTCATCCTGTAAAACATGCCAACAATCCTTTGTACATTCTTCCTGTACACATGCCATCTTCATTGTTGTACTTGCCATCAATGACAAGCATATGCTACCTGTTAACCATTTCCAACACGATGGAGTTGTCTCCCTCAGATTTTACAAGGTGAAACCCCAAAGCTCCTAGTTACACAGTAGATGGGGGTCAAATGTTTAAAGGATTGGAGTCCTAATAAGGAGAATAACCAAGATAAAATAAGGGAATCTGGAACCTCAGAGCGAGGAGCTGAAATCCCCTACCAACAGGAAGAAAACCACGAAAAGGGTGTGTCGGGTAAGCAGGTCCAAGGTCAAGAAGATATGCCCTCGAAAGGGTCTAGCGACTCACTACCGCTCATGTAAAACAAGCTGGCCACAGATGCTACCCCAAAACAACCATCCAGGGAAATCAGCAGTCTGATCGCCATTATTACACCCTTACAGTTCACAAAGGGGAATCCCAATCCGGGGTGGATTTTCAATGAAGAACTGACACCCATTTCTGTAGAGGAGCTGCCTCCTAACAAATTTTTCATTGATAAAAAAAGGAAGGTCATGGTGATACAAGGATTATATCAAAGGGAGGGCGTAGTGGCTAAAAAATTTAAAATCATGAAAGATGGAAAGGCCGTGAAAGAGGAAGAATTCATAGACGAGATAGCAGGAACAATAGGGGCTTATGATACAACCAATCAGTACTCAGTCGGAACTTTGAAGGCCCAGTTGAAACGAAAGAACCTCTTGATCAGTAATTTAGAAGCTAAAGTGGCTACTGCTGAAGAAAATGCCAGGGACGAGGTGAGAAAAAACCTCGAGCAATCCCGAATAGCCAATCTACAGGAGATCAAGAAACTCATATATGACCTTGAGTAGGTGCACCAGTCGTCACAAATTAGCCAAAAATAGGTAAGCCAACAGGGGAAACAAATTATAGAGTTACAATGGAAATTGGATGTGGCTGAGAATAAGGTTTTATATATAAAAATGCTCAGATCCCAAGCCACTGAAATTTGACATAAGGTATTAACAACTCAACAAAATTTTCTTGTAAAAGTAGGAACCATTCAAAACCACTTTCAGACAATAGATCAAGTGTTAGAAAATATTTCTTTGAGAGAAAGAGAAGTTGGGGCAGCTCAGGTCACTTTCTAAGATGTTGTTATAGCTATGACGAAGATAGAGATGGTCGACAGTTCCAAGTTATCCATCGCAGAACAAACTAGAGAAAATATCTTGCCGAAGGTCTAGGAGTAGAATATATCATAAAGCAGGGGGAAATCTAATGAAGTGATGAATTATTGTGAGGAAACGTTCACCTTGATAAGTAAAATTTTGTTAGACCTTGACAAGGAAGGCAATGCTGGGATGCTAGGCAAAATCAATATAGCTAAACACATGTTGGACATCAAAGAAAACGTGGAGAAAGAAGAAGTGGAGATATCCCAGATAAACTAGGTCGATATGGTCCAAGTGGACAAATGGCTAGTAAATCCAAGTTTACAATTATGCTCTATCATCATGGAAGACCGAAAAGTAGGGAAAAGGTTGCCACAATTGGTGAAGAGTTGTTACACCTTTGAGGCAAGCAACCAAGAAGAGCCTGTTGGTCACTATAATTTCTTATTTAACTAAACAATCAAGTGCTACATAAATTGTCAACCCAGGGAAGTCTGTTTATTTCAAAGGTAATCACACACTGTATATGCTCAATCTCAAAAGCAATCTAGAGTTTTAGTAAAAATACACTAATCACACCTTTCCTTGAACAAACTGAAGTTCTACTTTGAATTACAGGAAAGCAACCTACCTATTGCAGAGTTCAAAGTTTAAAGAAATAATTTTCCAAAGAATCCTAGATTACATTAAGAAATAACAACCTAGGAAAGAAATCCTTCAAGATATTGTGAAAGGAAAGACCAACTATTCTGTAACAGAGAACATGACCCTATTCCCTAAGCAGGAATCTTCTGCACCTGTTTCTGATCATCACACTTTCATGAACTCATTACTAATTGAAATGATTGACACACACTGAAGGCTAACTATCTCTTAACAGAGAACAGGACCCTATTTGCCAAGAAGGAATCTTCAACACCTGTCCCTGATTATCACACTTTCATAAATTCACCAAATAGGATTGCTAACTAGAATGATTAATAGTTACCCAAGCATGAATTATATGAAAACAATGTAACAACAAGTAAAGCGGAGTTTCAGCAAAATAGAGTTCAGTAAAGTAGTGTTTCAGCAAAACAGAATTTAATCAAGGGATGAACCGAAATAACACTAACACACTACAAAGCTAATGGGTGAATCTTGTGAAGAAGGTGGGCCCTTCCTTCTCACAAGATTCCCCTGAAATGAAAGGAACTAGAGAGAAATGCTCAGAACAATATTTTATTCATCTGTCAACTGCATCATATTACAATGTCTGAAGTAAAACACATCCTTCTCTGTAAATCCTTTCTTAGCCAAGAAGAAGGTCCTCTCTAATGATGATTTCCTCTTATTTAAAGAGGAGAATCATATTGATACAATTTGATCATTAAATTACATGTGTACATCTGAATCCTATTCTTAGTCAGATCTATTCTCTATACTGGAATAGGATATCCTGGTCTCCCATAATAGAATGCTATTACAATAGTTGAAAAGGTGATGAGTGAGGTGTTGTTGTTGCGGCTGGAATAAAAACTTCCTTATTTATCTTCTTGTTATTGTTGTTGTATGTTGTTCTAGCATTGCAAATTGCGGGTTGTTTCAACAACGGGATTTGTGTTCTGACTGTTTCAGCAACGTGATCTCACACAGCAGCAATGCTTAATTCTGGCTCAAGGTGCGACTGTTGTAGTCAGTGTAACATCTTTGTGTGAATTGTTGTTTCAACATCGTAGAACATGGAGAGTGTAACAACTTCTTATTATGTGAGTTGTTGTTTCAGCATCGTATACCACAGAGAGTGTAACAACTTCTTCTTGTGTGAGTTGTTGTTTCAGCATCGTAGACCACAGACTGTTTCAGCCACAGGGTTTGTGTGCTTTGACTGTTTCAACAACGGGCCTTTAAACACAAATGCTAATCTGCAGTTTGAACTGCTTCAGCACTTATATATTTTTGATCAACGGTTAAGTACGAGAGTAATGTTAAATTATATGCAGAATAGATTAAACATATAGCAAAGAGAAGAGACGTTATATACCTTTGGAGAGATAGGGTAAGGTGATAATATAAGTTTAAATGTGAGTGGAAAAAGGATGTAATGGTAGAAAAAAGTGTGAGCAAAAAGGTAGATTGTAGGGTCCTAACATCCCCCGCAACTTAAAAGGTTGCATGTCCTCAGGAAACTTCAATCAGAATCAGAATCTAGATACCGACTCTGAGAGTGCAAGTTACTTAAGCAGTAGCTGTGGAAAGTGTTGTCTGTTGGAGCTCTGAATCCTTGAACACATTGTAGCCTTTGCCAAGCTGTTTTTTCAGCCTTCTTGGGAAACTTATGATGAACTTGATATTTTTCTGCTGGCATCCCACAGAATAGGGAAATGAAACTAATAACCTATTGTTGACGGGCGAAATTGTCTGTCTGTCAACTGAGAGAGTGGAACCGGTCCGGGGTTGTCTAAATAACCCAAACCGTTTGGAATGAACCACCCTGATGAGTTTAATGGCTCCGTTGGCCTCTCTAAGGTATCCTAAGAAAAACCAAAGAGAAAACTAACCTAAACAAACTAATCTATCTAAAACAAATAAAACTAACTAAAACTAAGTAAAACTAACTAAAAGAAACTAAACTAACTAAAACTAAACTAATATACTAATCTAATTAAAACAAACTACTAAATGAAACTAAAACTAAATATAAACTACTCTAACTATTATATACAATATTCTAATTACTATTATACTAATTCTACTTATTAACCATCTAGTTATCAATTATAATACAGCTTATTCACAAATATACAATATACACACTTGGCAGATTTACATAAAACCTGTAAAACTCATGTTCTTTATGTCCTAAGACAGCGAGATATGTTTTTTGATTTTAATATTTTATGAATAAGAAATAAAACTACTGAAATTAAACAATCTAATATATTTACTGAAATTAAACAATCTAATATAAATCTATTTAGACTTATATCTAAACTACTTAATGAAAACAACAAAGAAAAGATTAACTGACCTGGAAGCGCTCCTAGTTTATCCTGTGTATGATAACTTTGAAGCTGTTCGGCGGAAGTAAACTCGCACCGATTAGTCTAGAAGCTTCTCGTAAATGATTAGTTGTGCTTCTCTTTAAGTTGTTTACAGGACAAACAAAACATAAAAAATCATAACAATCTTATGATTATAAATCTCCGCAATAAGGGAAACCTGTTATGCAAAAACTTATATTTAACAATTCAATTCATGAAGAAGATAAACCTGTCATTCACAAACTGGATTAGACAATTGTTATATATTTTATACACTTGGAAGAAACCAGATATGGATCAAGATAGCTAAAGTAGTCATAAACCATATACAAATTGATATACACAACATGAAACAAAATGCTAATATAATGAGAAGCTAAAGCTGTGTCAAAACACCAAATTCTGCTTCACTCTGTATTAAAACTCCATATCCTTGTTCTCCCACGAATGAGGATGAACATTATTACAAAAATCATACGTATATATAAGTCTCTCCACAGGGTAAAACCTCCCTGTGGATAATATCAAAATGTTTTACATAATCTGGTAAATATCCCAAAATCAACTAAACTAGGAAATCAAAATGCAAGAGAAATCTTTGAAATATCCCCTAACTGCTCATAAACTCAACTGCAATTTCAAATTTACCTGCAATAGAACACAATTATCAAATTAGAGAGATATTTCAGTAACAAAATAACAAAAATTTGATCCTACAGACTTAGTTACAGAATCATCTGATTCTGTAGCTAGTCTAAAATAGCATACAGGACTAGATAGAAATCAAACGAAATCTTTTTAAAACAATCCAATTTAATTAAAATCGAATTACTAATGATTCAAGCAAATTTATCATTCAAAATAAACAAAATCGAAAAGGATGCAATCGAAATAGGATAAGAATGCTTTGTTTTTTAGTTGCTATAAAATCAGATCAAATAGTAACCAAACTGTTTCCTATCCAAATGAAAATATTAGTGAATCATATCATATAAGATACGATGTAATCATAATCGATACAATCATAATCCAACACAATCATAATCGATTTGTTACGGTAGTGCATGAAATTCATATTGTTTTAATCAAATACCAATATGGAAAGGTTGTTACGATTATAGTAAAAAAGAAACATGCATAACAGCATCCACCAGGCTTTGCCATAGACTTCGATCACTGAGTGTTACACAGCCAACATACATGACCAAAATAATGATCATAACCATCAAAAACAATGGTAATCATAACTGGGTAAGAATCGAAACAAGTCGTGACTGAGTCCACTATGGAAACAAATTGTAATTTTAGGCATAATCACAGATTTAAACAAGATATTTGTTGTAATATGAATCGGACTGATAACATGGTCAAACGATGCGAATCGAACAGTTGCAATTTGGTTATGAATTAACAGAATGGTATTAGAATTGGTCGAAAAAGACATGGAATATTACAGTTAACCATTATGCCAACCATATCGTATAGAATACAACCAATTCAAATCGATCCATTGATTGTGTTCAAAATTGGAATACCAGAAACAGCCTGTGTTTAGAAAATATATTAACAACTTCAATAAGAAACAGAGTATCCAATTGAAACCAAATTAAAACAATCAAATCCATAACACGATCAATCGAATCAGAGCTAAATCCAATCAAAACTAATTTGTGAAACAAAATATGATTAATCAAAACAAAATTATGCATCTAGTGCATGCTTATGTGTCAAAACAAATCCACGCTGTAAACAGAGCTTATGAGTATGTCATATAAACAGGTGAAAGTCATACCAGTGAGGCTGTTCGAGCTACGCCAATTTTGAATTGACGACTGTTGTAGCCAACTCCACGTTATTAAACAAAATCAAACCTGTTGTTCGTTGTTTCTTATCAGTGGATGGCATCTTCACTTTTTGACTGGTGAGATTTGAAAATTGATCCTCCAGAGCATGAATTCTGGACTGTAGCATTGGCACATCAAGATAATACCTTTCTAACCATGAGCCACACTGATCACATGGTGGAGCAGCTGGTTCGGCTAGAGTAGGAGGGGGTTTCGATGAGTCACCAGGGGTTTCACAAGGCATTTTGATGCCTGGATAATTAGGGTCAGTTTTCAAGCAAGGTGGTAGATTCTTCACAAAATCGTATGTGGGTTTGTCACACAGACCTTCAGAATAGGGATACTCACTTGCCAGGTAACGTTCAACCTCTGAGTCAGAATCTTCACTCACCATAATAGGATCAGGGTTGACAGGAGGTCTCGGTTTGTTTCTTGCCATGCGAGAGATTAATCGGGCATTTTTCTTACCTTTAGAATTCGCAGTAAGCTTGGCTTTAGGCCTTTTAGCCACGGGTTTAACAATTTCGACATGATTGGTCACAGAACTGGGTAGGTCAATAGGTGAATCAGGTAGGGGTTTAGGTAATAGAGCACTATAAGTCACAGGGGGTACTGAATTTCTCTCTCTCACCACAGGTTTGTCAACCTGTGGTGGGCTTGAGTCATCAAAATTATTGCGTTTAAGAAAATCATCCCAACAGTCTCGATGTAACCCCAACTTACAAACCACAATCATTTTAATTAACCCAAAATGAAATAGGTTGTTATCGGCCTGGTTCCGTTTGTATCTTTTAGACATTTTAAACAGACTCCTATGCAAGTATTAAGGCATATTAAGCTCATATCCCATGAAAAACATAAGTAGCCGAAGGTGGTACAAGAAAATGAAACCATATCGGCCCTCGCAGGTGATGAAATGCTTGGTTACCATCAGCAAGTCGTGCCGACATTGCTTGAGCATATTCACGGGCAAACCTTTGTCACAGGAGCTCACTCTTCGTGACTGGAAGAGCAATGTCCACGAGACATCTTCCACTTTGAAATTTTTTGACCATTTCTGTCCAGTAATAGGAAGACCAGTAGCTAAACTGAGAAATTGCTCGTCAATTTCTAATTGCACATCCCCAACCTTGGCTCTGCAACCATCAAAGGTTAATGCAAATTGTCGAGCCACGCTAGGGTTATAGCCATAAAACTTCCATATGAACGGGAGCCATCTGAATTCCTCAAGGTCGCTATAACCACCATCGAACATCAACAATGCATGGCTACTATTGGGTTCGTCCCTTACAACCGGAGCCATGGTGCGGGCGCATGGTAGGGTTTGGATTGAACACAACAATACACATGAGCAAGAATTGTTAGAGCTAACAGTTGCAAGCGCTCAAAAGGGAGGCAAATTAATGTATGAGTACAAGAGTGGTGGGATTATCACCGCCATGCAGCATAGTAATGGAACCGTACAATGTTGTTCAATCAATCATAATATCGTTTAAACCATACGAATCGGCCAACCCAAAAATTTGAGCGGTGGATAATTATATCAACGTGCCATTAATCAATGTAAAACCAAAACCATAAATTATATCAATGCCCCATAGTATAATTCAAACCAACGTTAAATCAAAATCCAAATGTTTCACCAACGCGCCATGTGTATAATCAAACATTGCCATTCAATATGAAATTAGACTCATATGTTACCCATGCACTTGTTGCATAATCAAACATTTTGATCAAAAGTTTTTAAAACATGGTGACAATAGATAAAATCAATAAGCCAAGAGCTTATAATAATAAGGATCACATCATATAAAAATCAAAATCAACCATAACCCCTATATAAACAAGTATAACTCATAAATTTGCATCCTCAATGCCTTATCAATCAAATAAAAATCAAGTTGCGCAATAGGCAAATGGACATAGTTCGAGAAATCATTTCAGCCACTTGATAAACCAAGGATAAAATGCCACTCAAAACATCAATAAAAGATCATGACGGTTCAAATAATGCTGGAGGAGTTTTCACGCTTTCAGTCGTGAAAAATAAATCGAGAGCAATTTGCAAGTGTCGCAAGAAGTAGAAATATCGTCTATTTGCAAAAGGCGACTGATCT
>ML785320.1:258687-271161 GCA_009831015.1 Picea engelmannii | reverse complement strand
TCTGGAACATCTTTTACATAGGTTAACAATTTCATCATATGATTCTTTAGATATGTCCCCTTTTCCAAGCATATTCAACATATCTAGACAGTCATCCCTTACTCCTTTTAGTAATATCATTTTAAGAATATCTTTACTTACATCAAGGTGACTGGATCTTTGTATATTATATTGTAGCCTTTCTACAAAGTCCTCCATATTTTCATCCTCTTTTTGTATCATCTTGAATAGTTCTTCCCTTTTTTCTCTTGTTCGGAAATAGTCCTGGTATTTATGTAGGAATTTATATTTCATATGATCCCATGTTGTGATTACATGGCCTCCAAGACTCATGAACCATCTTAGTGAATTTCCTTTCAATGTTGTTGGAAATAGCTTTAATTTTTTAGCATTGGAAATGTAATCATAACTTCTGCATAATATGTCAAACTCAAAAAGGAATTCATCGAGATCTTCTGAAGATAAACCATGAAAGTTAGGTAGTGCTGAGAGTGGAATGTTCTTCATGGGAGCTACCCCTCTAGGAAGATCACCAATAGGAAATCCTAAAGTGGAAAAAGAGTTTTCATCATTTACCTCTCTTTCAGGACCTCCTGTTCTTCATGATGCAATTCTTCATTACACTCATCCATGTTTTCTTCTGTTTGCTCCCCTGTTGTGCTTGCTCTATCCTCAATGTTTCCTGCTTGTTTCTTGACTGTCTCAAGACTCCAAACCTCTTTCCCCGTTTCAAAGTTTTCTTGAAAGGAAGGTTGGGACTTTGGTTTCCGAGAGTTTGGTCATTGAGGAGAAACAAATTCAAATTTTGATATAATCTCGTCAATATAATTCTTTCTTCCTCCCCTTCCTCTACCCTTTCCACCTATAGGGTCAGTTTCTTTGGGGTCTCTGTGTCCTCTCATGCAATATTTATATCTGAAATAACACAAGTGCTTTTGAAATCTATAATTACCTTCCCCGGCAACGATGCCAAAATGTTGGTCACTATAATTTCTTATTTAACTAAACAATCAAGTGCTACATAAATTGTCAACCCAGGGAAGTCTATTTATTTCAAAGGTAATCACACACTGTATATGCTCAATCTCAAAAGTAATCTAGAGTTGTAGTAAAAATAAACTAATCACAGCTTGCCTTGAACAAACTGAAGTTCTACTTTAAATTACAGGAAAGCAACCTACCTATTGCAGAGTTCAAAGTTTAAAGAAATAATTGTCCAAAGAATCTTGGATTACATTAAGAAATAACAACCTAGGAAAGAAATCCTTCAAGATACTGCAAAAGGAAAGACCAACTATTCTGTAACAGAGAACATGACCCTATTCACTAAGTAGGAATCTTCAGCACCTGTTTCCGATCATCACACTTTTATGAACTCATTACTAATTGAAATGATTGACACACACCGAAGGCTAACTATCTCTTAACAGAGAACATGACCCTATTCCCCAACCAGGAATCTTCAGCACCTGTCCCTGATTATCACACTTTCATAAATTCACCAAACAAGATTGCTAACTAGAATGATTAATAGTTACCTAAGCATGAATTATATGAAAATAATGTAACAACCAGTAAAACAAAGTTTCAGCAAAACAGAGTTCAGTAAAGTAGTTTTTCAGCAAAACATAATTTAATCAAGGCATGAACAGAAATAATACTAACACACTACAAAGCTAATGGGTGAATCTTGTGAAGAAGGTGGGCCCTCCCTTCTCACAAGATTCCCCTGAAATGAAAGGAACTAGAGAGAAATGCTAGAACAATCTTTTATTCGTCTGTCAACTGTATCATATTACAATGTCTAAAGTAAAACACGTCCTTCTCTGTAAATCCTTTCTTAGCCAAGAAGAAGGTCCTCTCTAATGATGATTTCCTCTTATTTAAAGAGGAGAATCCTCTCGATACAATTTGATCATCAAATTACATGTGTACATCTGAATCCTATTCTTAGTCAGATCTATTCTCTATACTGAAATAGGATATCCTAGTCTCCCGTAACAAAATACTATTACAATAGTTGAAAAGGTGTTGAGTGAGGTGTTGTTGTTGCAGATAGAATAAAATCTTTCTTATTTATCTTCTTATTACTTATATTGTATGTTGTTCCATCATCGCAAATCGTGGGTTGTTTCAGCAACGGGATTTGCATTCTGACTGTTTCAGCAATGTGATCTCACGCAACAACGATGGTTAATTCTGGCTCAAGGTTCGGCTGTTGTGGTTAGTGTAACAACTTTGTGTGAATTTTTGTTTCAACATCGTAGACCACGGAGATTATAACATCTTCTTCTTGTGTGAGTTGTTGTTTCAGCATCATAGACCACAGAGAGTGTAACAACTTTTTCTTGTGTGAGTTGTTGTTTCAGCATCGTAGACCAAGGATTGTTTCGACCACGGGGTTTGCGTGCTTTGACTGTTTCAGCAACAGGCCTTTAAAAAAAAATGCTAATCTGCAGTTTGAACTGTTTCAACACTTATATATTTCCGATCAATGGTTAAGTACGAGAGTAATGTAAAATTATATGCAAAAAAGATTAAACATATAACAAAGAGAAGAGAAGTTATATACCTTTGGAAAGATAGGGTAAGGTGATAATATAAGTTTAAATGTGAGTGGAAAAAGGATGTAATGGTAGAAAAAAGTGTGAGCAAAAAGGTACTTTGTAGGGTCCTAATAGAGCCTTCTAGGTTAATAGCCCAGTTTGTGGAAAGGTGTGTCATTTGCATTGAGCAGGCGAAGGGGTAGGTTTCTAGTGCTAAATAATGATAGATGCCAAATCATTCTATTTCTGGAGCTAGAAGAGAAGAGAATGGAAGGTTCTCTACCCTTACGAGGAAAGACAAAGATGAGGAGATGAAACGCTTCATTTTTTTTATTTTTTTTCATTTGCAACTGACAAGTTTCCAGAACGATGGGAATTCTACATGTTCAAATTTTTTGTTTAAATAGACATCGAGGAAGAGATAAAAAGGGATTTTTTTTGGTGATAGATGGTAATAGAGAAAGTTCTTTTGAGCCGGGATTAATACAAAGTGAATTGAAGACTCCATATTCCGTCAGAATTGAGTTATGTGTTTTCCTCTATTATTTCATGTTTCATGTCATTTTTTACATATATGTCTTTGATGAATGTTTTAGCTACAATTTAGTATAACTTCTACCATGGTGATCAATTTCCAGTTGTCTAGTTATTTACAGTTTTTCCTCTGTATCTGCTACTAGCAGGTACAAGACCTATGAATTACTTAGATATCTACATTATATGCTTTCATCAAGGCATCCCTTTCCTTTCTTCTTCTACTATAGCGTGGGATTATTATGAAATTGATGCCCTACATTGTTGGTAGCTTTGTGTTTTCATACTTTGTTTCAATATTTTAACTCAGTTACGGAAACCATCCTTCAATTTCCTTAAATCCTTCGTTTGGCTTCACTGAATTTTCCTTGTACAATCTAAAATTGAAATAAGAACTTTAAAACATCAACCCTCTTTTAAAGCTCTRTCCTCCCCATGAATGTACCCTTTGTAAGACAACCCAACATCGAATATAGCCTATCAGATCAAACCAGCATCACTTTGAATCTTTTTGATACCATACTTAATACTGCCATCACCTAGACAGAGCTTGAATGTTCATGGGCCGCCRTCAAAGGAGATATCAGTATTCAGGGACATTTGGAAGTTAGAAAAAGACAACTCAGAGATCGGCTATAGCCTCATCCCCCGAAGTTGTTTCTCCCTTTTTCTTTTACTCATTTTAGATGCTTAGACTCTATAGTTTATATACTTAAGTGTAGACTCAAGACCAACATCTTTCTGGCATCGTTGCTGGGGACGGAGAATTTCAATCACTTTCCCTTGAGAAAACGACATTCCCAAGTTTCATTTTTTTATAGTGAAAAAAGAGAGAACACCTTGTTAAGGATAAACCTTCATCATTAACTTGGAAACTCCACTCTTAAGTAAGATGGCATCCTTTCATAAGAACACCAGACAAAACCTATATGCCAAACAAACAGTGTCAGTTTCCAACCCTGAAAAAATAATAAGACCAAGGGGTTTTTAAAAAAAAAATGTGGTTTCCTATAAACCCAAGTATAATTAGTCTAAATATAAGACCTTTCTCAAACCATCACCCTCATGAGAACTTCCTCTCAGGAAAATATCAAACAATGTCATCGAAGTCGAAACCCTGAAGTCCGGGCAGCTCCTACCCGAGATCAAAACCGAGACCTCTACGACTGCCTCTTATGCTACAAGGGGTGAAACTCCTACCTTAAAGCTCATCCCTATTGATATCCCATCGACTCTAAACCCCTCCATCACTCAAGGCCTTGAAGAATTTTCCATGTACATGAACTTGACACCGATGGGTTCTCCCATTTACATATCCTGCAAGTCAAAGGAGTCGAGTCCACGTATACCTTCTTCTCCTTTTTCATATTCCACCTCCCCTGGTAAAAATTTTCCCGACTTTTCCCCCTTCCACCCTTGGGAAGACAGAGAGTCGCTATATATCTTCACCAACCCTCTTTATAACACACTGATTTCCTCTCCTAGGTTATCCATGGCCGCCGCTGGACGATGAGCATGGGGAATAGGAGGTTGAGGCCAAGAACCGCCTCCCAGGATTTTCACCAAAGTAGCTGCTAGATACGCCCCCTTGGTCCTTCTAGTACCTCTCCATGTTTTTGCTTGAGAACTATATGAAAAACCTACCCAAGTTCACAAGAGAAGGGGATCTAACTACATCCGAGCATATCAACTTCTTTTATCAATTCACTGATATTCTAGGGCTCGAGCATGAGGATGTGTATTCCTGATTGTTTGTCCAAACCTTTGAGGGATAGGTAATAAATTAGTTTCGAAGCCTACCCCCAGGTTCAATCATATCCTATGATGCGCTAGAAGACCTCTTTCTCAAACAATGGGGTGAAAGAAAGGATCATTTATACTATTTGACCGAGTTCAGGTCTTTAAAGAAAAAGGGATCTGAAATTGTTATGGAATTTATCCAAAGGTTTAACAAGTTGTACAATAAGATCCCTGTTGAAGTTAAATCGTCCCAGCCCGTAGCCAAAGTAACTTTCGCAGGAGTTTTTGAACCTGATTTTTCTCTACTATTAAGAGAAAGGAGAGGGGTTGACCTAACCCAAATGCAAGATGACACTATGGAAATTGAGTCAAACATGATGGCCTCGGGTAAATTAAAAATGAAAAGAGAGATGGGAAACAGGGAAACTAGACGTCTTAGAGAACAAGCAGGGCCCTCTGGATATGGAAGATCCTCAGATGACAAAATGGATGACATGGCCAGGATAATCAAAGAACTATCAAACAAAATCTTGAGAATGGAGCTAGACCAATCGAAAGCTGATCAATTCGTTAAAAGAGAATTCAGGATAAATCCCAATCCTCCATTTCAACCAAGACAAATTAAAAATGAAGACCAAAAGATCCAAGCACCACTAAAAAATGAAAATTTTATTGGGGAAAATGATATGAAAGGGTTAGAAGACTTGGAGGAATACATAAACAACTTAGGTGACGATGGTATACAACCTCACTTGACGAAGGAAGATTATGTGAAGTCCTTGAACATTGAACAATCATCGGTTGAAGACAATAACCTAAACGACATTGATGATCCCGCTCATCAAAGAATGGCTGACACCATAATGGATGAGCTCCAACACAAGTACAATCTGAAGCCCAGAAACAAACCTGTGTCGACTGTGCAACTCAAGAAAGTTTTTCCTAGGGGCAAAATATATGAGCCCACCCAGAAAAAGACCAAGATCCGAAATAACATAGGGGTAGACTCGCAAAATACCAACGTAAAAGGGGCTGAAACCCAAGAAAGAATAACTAAGGTAGCCGAAACGTGGACACCCGAAACTAGAAATGCCGAGAATAAAATAGTGCTACTAAATAAAATGGATAAGGAAGAGTCTGATGTTTCATCCAAGGAAATGGATAAAATTGCAGGATTTTTCTACCTAGAAAATGAGATAAAAAAGATCAAGATACCAATACCTTTGGTTGAGTTGGAAAAGAATCCTGTGTACCGAAAAAAAAAAAAAAACCAAGATGATAAATTTTTCATATCTAGGGAATCAGTCCGTTGTAATAAATATGGAAGATGTCAAGACTAATATCACTTTTGGTCCACATTTTTAAGGTGCCAGAGATACCATCACCCCCTTCTGTATTACCTTGAAAGTGCACGATCGGTTGTTGCATAATTGCATGCTGGACTCTGGGGCCTCTCATAACGTAATGCCCAAATCTATTATGGATAGACTAGGCCTCAAAATCACCAGACCCTATGGAGATATTTACTCATTCGATTCAAGGAGAGTTAAGTGCATGGTCATGATCAAAGATTTAGTAGTCACCCTCACCCAAATTCTGGTGAAAAATGTCCTAATGGATGTAGTTGTCACCGATATACCCCTGAAGTATGGTTTACTATTATATAGATCTTGGGGAGCCATGCTCAGAGGATCCCTCCAGCTGGATATGACCTATTCCACAATCCCTATTTTTGATGGACAGTTCACATGGTTATATAGGGAAACACAGTTGGTGTATATGGTAAGTGATCCACATAATCCTAACAATTACCCTGTTTACATCATTGATCAAGACCTGGGAAATTGTATTCTGTCATTTGACGATACTGAAGAAAATTGTGTAGAAGAAAGTGACATCGATGAAATCAAAAACAAAAAGACAACTAAAAATGTGAAAAACACTGGAACTTGGAAAATTTTCTTTGATGGAGCTTCATTGTGTGAAGGAGCAGGTGCGGGAGTGTTTTTCATAGCACCTGAAAATGAATTTGTCATTCCCTTCTCTTACATGTTACAGTGGGACATAGACTACATGAGCAACAGTTGTGAATATGAAGCTCTAGTATTGGGTCTAGAAGCTACCAAGAAGCTAAACATAAAGAATTTAGAGGTCTATGGAGACACTAAACTGATTGTGAAATAGGTAAATTGACAGTACCAGGCCAAGCACCCGAGACTGAGGTCCTACAGAAATTGCACCTGGGATATAATGGAAAATTTATTTTCATCGGTAAAGCTTCATTTCATCCCACGATTCGAAAACCAGAAGGATGATTCACTGGCCAAAGAAGCTTCGAATTTCATGCCCCCCACCACTTTCAAATTAAAATACCACATAGAGGTAAGGCACAAAACATCCATACCAAACAACATACAACACTGGCAGGTTTTCGAAGATGACAAACAGATCAGAAAGTTCCTAAAAATGGTGGATGATTTCTCCGAAACCCACATTGACCAGGAAAACCAAAACAATCATACATGGATTATGCAGGAAGGGGAGGAATCTCAAGAAAGGTTGCTCTGAGAAAAAATTGCAAATAATCGCCTTCTAGTGTTAAAAAGTAATCAGATCCCTAGGGGCCTGATACCCCTAGAAAGGTTGTTTGATCTAAACGACGTGCCTCTGAAGTCCACCTTGCAGCCCCAATCAGAGGAGGTTGAAGACTGCGACGTGGGCACCACCAAAGAGCCTAGGATAGTGAATTTATCAAAGTATCTTCCTCCTGAGAAAAAAAGCAAGTATAAGGAATTACTCGAGCGGTATAAGAATGTCTTTGCATGGTCTTATGATAAGCTCAGAACCTATGAACCCTCTATGATCGAGCACAAGATACCTTTGAAACCTAGTATTAAACCCTTCAGATAGAATCTCAGACAAATAAACCCCATTTTACTACCTGTGGTCGAAAGAGAAGTGAAAAAATTGTTAGACACAAAAATAATTGTAGCTCTCAGGTACTCTGACTAGGTAGCGAACTTAGTCTCGGTTAGGAAGAAAAATGGGGAGATCATACTGTGTGTAGACATTAGAAATATAAACAAGTCCTCTCTCAAAGATAACTATCCTCTACCCAAAATGGATCACGTTTTGGAAAAAGTAGTTGGGGAAAATAGGATGTCGATGATCAATGGGTTTTCCGGTTATAATCATTTTTTTGTCAATGAGCATGATAAAGAAAAAATAGCTTTCACCACCCCTTGGGGCACATTTATGTATGAAAAAATGCCTTTTGGTTTAATGAACGCAAGTGCTACCTTCTAGCATGCTATGGACATCACCTTCATTGGTGAAAAAGATAAATTTGTGGTTATCTACCTCGACAACCTGACTGTCTTCTCTAAATCCGATGAAGACCATCTGCTACACCTGAAGCAAACGTTTGAAAAATGCCAAAAAATTGGTTTGTCTTTAAACCCCAAGAAGTCTCACTTCCCGATGCAATAAGGTAAACTCTTGGGCCACATTGTGTCTCAAGAAATAATTAAAATCGACCCTAAAAGGGTGGAATCTATAGACACCATAAATATTCCTATAAATATAAAAGAAATTCAGTCATTTTTAGGAAAAATAATTTTTTTGAGAATATTTATCCTAAACTTTGCTGAAATCGTGAAATTGATCACAGATATGCTAAAGAAGAATAGTGAAGTGAAATGGATGGTAGGGGATAAAGCTTCATTTGCATGCATCAAGAAAGTTATCAGCAAAATGCCCGTATTGGAAATCCCTAATTACCTAAAGGATTTCTTGATTTTCTTGTTCACCTCCGAACACATAGTGGCGGCAGTGCTCCTCCAGAAGAATGAAGAAGGTTTCGAGAAACCAATAGCCTTTTTTAGTAAAATTCTTAGAGATGTTGAAATGAGGTATGATATAATGGAGAAACAAGCGTATGATATGGTCAAGGCTTTGAAGGCATTTCGAACTTACATTCTACACTCCAAGGTAATCACATACGTTCCCACCAATTTTGTGAAAGAGATATTGGTCCAGTCTGACAGTGATGGAAAGAGGGGTTGGTGGCTCGCTAAAATTCAAGAGTTTGACCTGGAGGTAAAACTATCAAAACTAGTAAAGGGACAAGGTCTGGCTAAGCTCTTGGCAGAATCAAATTTCAGAGCACTCAGAATAAATAACCTACAAGGATATGTAGGACATTGGACGTAAATGAGCCTAACGACCAAATAACTATCTCCAGAATCGAAGAGAAGTTTTCCTTATCAGATTGGTATAAAGATATAGTGTCCTACCTACTGACCTTGAAATTCCCTAGTGATCTATCTCTAGCTAAAGCCAGGACATTGAAGGTGCATGCGGTGAAGTACTATATATCCGAAAGTCAACTGTATTGGAAGGACCCTTTAGGCTTCCTACTGGTTTGTTTGGTAGAATCGAAAATAGAGGGGTTCATAAACGAATTCCACGAAGGAGCGTGTAGAGGGCATCGCGCCTAGAGGGCAACCACTTACAAAATTCTAAGGGAAGGATATTATTGGTCTAAATTTTTCTCAGATGTCAACATCAAAGTTAGAGCCTGTAACCCTTGCCAGTTGTTTGCAAGAAAAAAGAAGCTCTCAATGGTACCTCTAGTTCCTGTCAAAACCGAGGCCCCTTTTCAACATTTGGGGTTAGATTTTATAGGCAAAATCAACCCACATTCCAGTGCTCAACACAAATGGATCCTCACTGCCACAGATTATTTCACCAAATGGGTGGAGGCTATTCCCACTAGGAAGGTGACCGATTCGGTGGTGATAGATTTCCTGGAAGAGAGCATACTGTCTAGATTTGACTGTCCCCAAAAGATAGTGATGGATAATGCCCAGGCATTCAAGTCTATGGCAATGGTTAGCTTTTACCAAAAATATAACATTGTATTGGGCCACTCCACAACATATTACCCTCAGGGTAATGGGTTAGTCGAATCATCAAATAAAATTTTAATTACCATAATTAAGAAGGTGTTGAGTGAAAACAAAAGATCTTGACATGTACACTTAAAGTACGCCTTATGGGCAAATTGGATAGGTATGAATAAATCCATTGGTACTTGTCTTTTTCAAATGGTATACAGGACTGATGTGGTTTTACCTATAAATTTGGTGCTCCCTGTAATGAATCTCTGGCAAGATGAGAAGGAAGAGACAAACCACATCACAAGAAGAATAAATCAACTGATTGAGGTCCAAAAATACAGGACCGAGGTGAACACAAGGATGCAGAAATAACAGGACAACATGAAAGCGTTGTTTGATCGTAAAGCCAAAAATAGGGATTTCCTCCCCGATGATTTGGTTTTGAAATGGGATGCTAGGAGGGAAGATTCAGCAAAACATGGTAAATTTGATCATATCTGGTATGAGTCGTTCAAAGTCTCATCTTCTGAAGGGAAGAATTCATTTCTATTAGAAAATTTGGACGGTGAAACTCTCAACGCCCCTATCAATGGGCATTATTTAAAGCACTATATGCAATAAATGAGTTCCAAATATCCATTGTATATACCAGTTTTTGTTTTCTTTTTTCTTTTTATAAAATTTTTCGGTAAGTTCACTTTCATCGCGAATAAAACAGGTTGTTGATTTCCTAGAAGTAGAGACTCAAATTTTGACACACAGAGTCCTATAAATCCTGATAGACCTAATACTCTGCGTGTTGTTTCATACAGGCCTCCTAATTACAGCCCAAACTGCGAAAGGAGAAAGGAATGGCCAGGTATCAGGAAATTGACCCACCAAAATAGGTGACAAATATTTTTATTTTAGAGGATAACAAAGTGGTAAGGCCGAGGTATGAATTGCCTAGGTATCTGGTTTTCAAATGAACATCACTTAAAACAAATAAGTGGTGTCACAAGTATGTTGTATTCACCTGAGTTAGGATTACATGATAACATATGGGTTTTTGAGGTCCATAGCCTTCTCTCTTTCCCTTTGTCATCCTTGGCCATCTCTCCTTAAGCTATGACACCTGCCCATACCATCCATAGAGGGAAAGAGGTTCTGCTTCAATTTGGGAAACTGGAAAATGTCTCAGGAAGTAAGTTGGTCTTCATGAATCCTTCGTCCCCTACTGAATAAATCCATGCGTAGGTGGATCCTAACTCTCGTAGGTCTTTTAACAGGTTTTGAATGGTTAAGTCTTGCTAAAAATAAGACCCCTAGAAATGAATTCTCCCCTATTTTCCTACAGACTAGGGCGTTGTGAAGGTTAAGGGAAAGTTGGTCCAAAGCACTCAAAGCAAGTTGACAAGCCTCTGTAACGAATATCACCCCTAGTTTTTTGTTACGCCAGTTGATTGCCCCCATTACACTTTTCAAAAGTAAAGTATAAGACAGATGGTGAAAGGAAATTCATAATTGATTTCCCCCATATAGTCTAGAGAGATGATGAAAGTAAATTCATAAAAAATATTGCCCTCATCTCAGCATTTAAATGCAAGATTACAATTTGGAGTGGTGAAAGGAAATTCAATAAAGGGAACTAGATAACTTCACTCGGGTACTGAATAGGTTCGCTGGCAGTGAAGCAATATATAAGATATTATGTAATGCTATCATACTTAAATTATACTACACTCTGGTAATCAACATTTTTGGAACCAGATCCGCAGCTCCAGTTCATGCAGGTCTCCCCTTTTTAAAGCATGGATTTTTTTTTTTTTTACGCAAGCTAAAACCTACCATATCTGTTAATTTTCCTAAGATTGATTGGACAATCTTAAGCAACTCCGTTTTCAGCCTCGAGGAAGGGAAAGTTACTGAATGGACTGCCATCGAGTTTAGGAAGCATGTCGAGTTTTGGAAAGTTTCAGAATTAAAGTCGAAGCCTCAATTTTTCCTTTGCCCCCCCTTTTCCAGCTGAAGGGTCACTGAGGCAAGATGATGATTCCATGTACCCCTTCTCA
The DNA here is from genome assembly GCA_009831015.1 of Picea engelmannii. Lineage (NCBI taxonomy): Eukaryota > Viridiplantae > Streptophyta > Pinopsida > Pinales > Pinaceae > Picea > Picea engelmannii. Next base: position 259,389 of record ML785320.1, on the reverse strand, counting down.
GGCACTTGGTCTGTTGTCCTTCTCATCCCACAAGGAGACGAGATCCCCAATTGGAGCCTATGTTGGAGCCACCTTTCTCTAAGTGCACAAATGTTGTTGGGAAATAATACCCTACGAACTAACAAGCTAGGGCTGAACTTGTACGTAGATCATGACCTTAAAGAAAAAACTTTTAACCTATCACCCCAATACTCAAACCCCTTTTTCACACACAAACATGGAAAAGACCTACTAACCTTTTTCTATCGATGTTTGATGTAGATCCTTCGTTGCACTTTATCCTCTTGCTTTCACTACTCCTTCCAAAGACAATCCTCCAATCAAGACAAAACACTATGCATGCATGCTATTTTTCTACCTAAGGGTTAGAGATTAAGCACAAATCAAATAAAATATACATCATTCATGCATTGTGTTGGCGTTCAGAAGTCACTCCTGGATTACTAGCAGGAGAAGAGCCCGAAGCCCATCAGATTTAATGTCACGATTTGTTTTAAGGGTGATCAAACAGAGGAAAGCTCAGAATGGCAGCATGTCAACTCAGAAACCATACCAGGCATGCATGAAAGAGTGAGGTATTGATAAACTCCAAACAGTGAGTCGTAGTAAAGGGTGAGTAGGTGGAAGACTTGTGCAAGAAAACACAGTGGTCCACAATGAACATCAGGTTCATCACAGACTTAGAGAAGAAGTGCATTCAAA
>ML785320.1:211042-247412 GCA_009831015.1 Picea engelmannii | reverse complement strand
GAAAGGAATGGGAAGAAGTTTCACCTTTAGTCTTTTTATGTGCATCATCTAAAGAGTCATCTAGAGGGAGTTTGAGTTTGGTGCAGAGTGATACAAAGATAGATTCAAGTTCGTTTTTGACTTCCGCCATTGCGGACTGCACGGCTACATTGACTGATGCATTTATGGAGGCATTTAGGGGGGCATCATGAGAGACAATAGTAGTATTGAGTTGTTTCACTTCTTGTTGGGTCTTAAGGAAACCAGATTCCAAGGTGTTGATGCAAGAATCTAGTTCTTGGCTACGAGTATGGGCCATGATGATGGGTCAACTGGAAAGGGAGCGGGCAGGGTTAGAAATTTTTGCAGAAAATGATATGGATGGATGTGAGAAGGGGGGGGAGATGAGTCTAATGGAATAGGTCTCAAATAATGGTGAAAAAATGGGAGCGGGCGGGGTCAGAAATTTTTTCCGAAAAATGATATGGATGATTGTGACAAGGGGGAAGAGATGAGTCTAATGGAATAGGTCTCAAATAATGGTGAAAATTTTTCCAGACTTTTTTTTTTTTTTGTTACATCTGCGAGGTTATACTTTGGTCTAAAGAATGCTGCAGTGCCAAAATCCCCAAATTCTGAACCAGAGAGTATTTACTTAGAAATGCCAACACAGATGCGCGTCAATAGATCTCGCTGGTTTAATTTGTTTATGTTGTTGTTTATGTTCCCCAAGGGCTAGGTATTCAAGGGTTAAATAGACAAGGGTTTGCCCTCTGCTATAGCTCTCTGATATATGTGCAGGGTCCAAAAGTAGTACTCGGCCCAATATCTCAAGGCACTAACTAAGGAGGATAGACCGTACCCTTAGCCGTACTACCCGACTACCCAGGTACTAGAGAGTATCTTCCCGAGTGTTGTTCTCGGTGACACTATAGTAGTCCGGCGGTCGATAGGTTTATCTAAAGAGGGCTTCAGGAAATCTAGGTTGATCCGTACACAGGTGTTTTCTGATGCGCTACCACTCGAAGGGGTACCAACAACGGTTACAAGGGTGGCCAACAGATGTGAGCTTAAGAACCACTTGTATTTCTTGCGTGTATGAATCCCTCAACAATGGTTTTATGCATGTAACGATAGATCTCTGTGGCTTAAAGACGCCGGAATACATCTCTACCCTGAAAAAAAAAAAATACCCACAATTTCTGCCCAAGAAAGGGCTCTGATACCACTTGCAAGATACCAGATATATAAAAGATGTAGAATAGAAATGAAATGCTAGAAATGACAAAATAATAGTAAAATATTCAGCATAATCTTCACAATGCACATAAATAATATATGAAATAGCAACATAAATAGCACTTTGATTCAGATAGAAATGTTCACAGGTCTCTTCGAGGGGGAAACCTCCAGTCGAGCAGCGCTCTATTACAATAATCTCCAAGCTAGGGTTTTCATACCCTCGACTCTTATTTATACTAAATATGTCTATTAAGAGAAGCATCTAGAGGAAGAACCTTCTAGAAGTAGAAGCTTCTATTAGGTTTTCTTACATCTTCCTTATTCTATTTTATTGAAAGGTCTTATTAATATTGACCTTTATTACATCCGAATACATTGATCTACCTATGTGCGGGTTAGGACCTTAGCATTTTGAGAGTTTTGTTAATAGCTTCCACCTTCCCATTGGCTTGGGGATAGTAAGGTGAGGAATGTTCTTGCCATAACCCAAGCTTTGATGTTAACTCGGACATCATTTGGTTCTGAAATTGACTGCCATGGTCAATGACAATCTCTCTCAGGACGTCGAACCATGCTATAATCTGGTTAAATAATAAGAGAGCTGCAGTCTCTCCATCATATTTAAACATTGGCATAGCTTCGACCCACTTAGTAAAGTAGTCGACAGCTACGATGATATAGCAGTGCCCCCTTGCTGACCGGGGGTTGCATGTAGTGTAATCAATCCCCCACTTAGTGAAGGGACCAACTGTGATGATAGGAAACATAGGAGCTGGATGTGCCCTCATCTTCCATGAGAAGATTTGGCACCGATGGCACTTCTTGACCGACTCGATACAATCTTTCATAAGTGTGGGCTAGAAGTAACCTGCTCGTAAAATCTTTTGGGCTGTTGCCAACCCGGACAAGTGATCACCATAGGATCCTGTATGAAAATCCTTGAGCACTATGATGGCTTCCTCATGAGTGAGACATCGGCGCAAGATGCAGTCTACACCTCTCTGATACAACGTATCATTGAGTATGAGATAATTCTTAGCCTGATGGCGTATTCGTCGACGCTCATCACGAGAAGTAGAGGTGGGACACTTCAAAGTCTGGATATAAATCAATATATCTCCGTACCAGAGGTCTGAAGATCCAATCAAAAACATATCCCCCCGGATAGGCAATTCCTTAGGCACAATGTCACCTGACTCAATCAGAAGCTCCGAGATAACTTCTGTGAAGACCAATGACTTTTTGGACTTGGCTGAAACGAAGTCTAAGTCAAATTCTTGGAGGATTACGATCCATCTACTGATTTTTCCACCGATAAATAGTCGTGTCAACATGTACTGGAATGGATTTACGACGGCAATGACGGTGGTCTTGCGAAACAGAACATAGTGATGGAACCGTTGAACAGCATGAACTGCTACCAATGCAAGTTTTTCGAGATGAGTATAATTAAGTTTCAGTCCTACGAGGCCTCGGCTTAGGTAATAGATCACGTATTCAGAAAATGAATCATCCTCCTGAACTAAAACCATGTCTATGGTTGACTCTGCGAAAGCTAGATATAATAAGAAGTCTTTGTTATAATTAGGTGGCCATAGCAGAGGTGCGGTAGTGAGGGTGTTTCAATGCTTCGAAAGAGCGTTGAGTGGCTTCGTCCCAGAAAAAAGGAACATCTTTCTTTAGTAAACGCATAAAGCCCTTGGTGATTTCAGCATAGTTGGCGATGAAGCGTCGTAAGAAGTTCGCCTTGCCTTGAAGACTCTACAGTTGTAAGATTGTGCATGGGGGGGGAAATTGGACTATTGCCTCCACCTTAAGAGGATCGACCATGATCTCTGTTGTTGAAACAATGAAACCTAACAAACGTCCCGACGTGATGCAAAAGCTGCACTTGTTGGGATTCAAGTGAATCCTAAAGTAGCGACAACGTTCGAAGATTAGTCGGAGGTGCATAGGATGATCCTTTCGATTGCGAGAGCGTGATGATAAATCATCTATATAGGCCTCGACTATATGTTTGAGGTCGTGAAATGCAAAAGACATGGCCCGCTGGAAAGTGGCTCCAGCATTCTTGAGACCAAAAGGCATCTTACGATAGGCGAATGTACCCCACAGACAAATGAATGCCATTTTATGTTGGTCCTCAGGTTTGATTTGGATTTGATTATATCCTGAAAAACCATCGATGAATGAAAAGGCTTCGCAACCAACACATTCATCAATGATCTGATCGATGAATGGGGTTGGGTAATTATCTTTTGGACATGCCTTATTCAAATCATGGAAATCAGTACATACACAAATCGTGCCTTGTTTTTTATCGACTGGCATGGGGTTTGACACCCACTGAGTCAAATGAATAGGGTAAATGAACCCTACCTTGAGAAATTTCTCAACCTCAGCCTTGATGGTTGATTCTTTCCTCGGATTAACTGGACGAAGTTTTTGTCGAACAGGCTTAGCATCAGGATACATAGTGATCTCATGTTCAACTATTTTCGGATCGATGCCTGGCATTTCCTCATAAGACCAGGCAAAAACGTTGCGGAATTCTTTGAAAAGTTCCGTGTAAATCTGAACCTCTTTGGGGGAGCAATCTTCTCTGATGAAGACATTCTCCACGATGCCAGGGCTTCGAGAGATGTTGATAGGTATAGTGGCAGAGATAGTCACCATATTTCCCTTAGCATAAATTTCCTGTGTAGATAAGAGGTTAATGGGACATGGATGATCTCCCGTCATGGTGATAGTGAATTCTCTGGCCTCGATTCGGCTTAACTCTGGGAGGAAATATGATCTGTGATGAAGATCCTCCCAAGGTCTGTCCAGACTAGTCATTGCTTCGATTACAGCTTCATCAGAAGGCAAGACTAAGTCTAACTAATCGGTGGTAGCAAGAGAACCTGAGCCCAGATAGGCTCCAAAAGTGGATCTAACTCTTTTGTGGGAGTCGGATCAGGAGTAGATGAAGTTTGTTGGACTAAAGAGTATGCTACTTCAGTGGCTGACAAGGGCATGGACATGCCAGCATGCCCTGTCTCATCCATCATGGCTGATGGGAAAGGAAGAATCCACGAATCTTGAAAGTAAGTCATGCGGAACGACGAAACGTGAAAAATCTCATCCTTATGGTGAGTCGATATAAACTTGACATCGCCATGAGGAGGTGGGTAATCAAAAGTACCCATCAAAGATGGGCACAAACCAACTCCTATGTTAACGACACCAGCTTGAGGATTATCTATCATGGGAACCATGGATGCCCCCAAGGCTGGGTCAGGTCGAGAGAAGGAAAACTGATCAATGGTCACTATCCAACCTTCATGTGGAAACAATAAGACTTGGAAAACTGTAGCGACCACCGCTTGCATAGCATAAGTCCAACTATGACCTAACAAGAGATTGTAGTCGATGGGGGCATCGACTACCTCTACTTCAATGCACACGGTCTTTCCCCCTAACTACACAGGGAAAGAAGGAATGATGCCATGTGGTTGGAAAGAACGACTATCGAACGCAGTGAGGAGAGTAGGTGATGGAGACAACTCAAGCTGACCAATGGATTTCCAGCATGCTAACGACATAATGCAAGTCGAAGCACCCTCGTCAACCACCGTGTAGAAGATATTTCGTGTAAAAGTTTTCATGGGGTGAGCCACTACTATCTGAAATGTGACGTGGTAAGGCAAACAAAGTTTCAAGTTAGTCGTATATAACATGATGGTACTCGAGTTACAAGTCTCAGTAGAGCCTAAAGCAGTCAATAAGGCTTTCCTCTGAGTGGGGAAACTTTGGAGGACCTCCAAAGCAGACATAGCACAAGGGGTTTGGGATAAATCTTCCACCACAGAGTAATTCTGGGCGGCCCTTTCATTTGGATTGTGAGAATCTATTTTAAACGCACCTTTCGGAATGCGTGTCATTGTTTCACCCAACGTCTTCTCAATCTGTAGAAGAAGAGATGGGATCTCGGCTTCTTTGCCCTTCTCCGAGGCACTTGGTTTACTATAGTCATGCACTGTAGTCATTATTAAAGCATCACTTTTAACCATACATACGTTCGCGGAAGAGGAATTGTTTGGGGGAGGGAAGGTTTCTTGGCTACCCCCTTCGACACTTGTAGAGGCTTGAGTTAAATTTTTCCCATGCTGAAAGGGATTAGTCAACACGGCCTGCTGTTGTTGTGTGACAAACTTCTGGGCCTCCGCAAGTCGAGGACATAGATGGGTCAGGTGGTCTTCCGCACATAAGTTGCACGGATACCTCGCCTTCCTATTTTCCATGGTGCCCTCGCCAGCATTATCAGTGGGTTTCTTATCCCCCTTACCCTTCTTGCATTGTTTTTTCTTCCCTTTAGGCTGCTCGGTGGCCTTTGGGTTAGTTGTCTGTACGGAGTGTACTTTCGACGTTTGGGTAGGAGGAGCAGCCAAAGCAGTAGTCTAGCTGGCTGTTGAGTGTTGTATAGATAACTGTTGCAATTGTTTTGTCAATTGCTCAGTGGGCTTAGTTTGTGCCGAACCAATGATACCGTCGGCATGTGGTCCAACTCTCTTTCTGGTTTTATCCAGTATCGATCGTGGTGCATCCAGCAGGATGTTGTACAATAGACTAGACTGAGAATAGATAAGCTCAAACTGTTGAGCCCTCATGATGGCATCTTCTTCGGAGAAAACCCCAGAAGTTGCAACGTCTTTGGATAATTGCGGTACTAAAGACTTAAGGAACCACTCTAGCAGGAATGTTGGTGGAACAAGTACTTTGATTAGACTCTTTCAGCGTCACCACTCTCGGATATGATCAGAGATATGGTCCACTGTCGTCTGCTCGAAATTGGCTAGCAACTCTGTGCCAGCGTCGTATCTCATAGGTAACTGGAAATGGTTAAGGAAGGCCATTGCCAGTTCACCAAAAGAAGAGTATCGTGAATGATCAAGCTCTATGTACCATTTCACGACACTCCCAATTAGAGTGCGTTGAAATAATCACAACTGGACGAAGTCATCTTTCAGTGAGTTAGATGAACACCAAAGGTGGAAAGTAGTCACATGATCACCTGGATCTTCGTTAGGCTTGGCCTCGAACTTTAGAATGTCTGAAGGCAACTTTGTTGGCATAGGAGGCCAACGTGGATCGTGACAGATAGGATCATTTAACAACCGTGTAAAATCTGGAAAGTGTAATGTCGCCAAGAATGGTAGTTTTGGTTGTTGCTGATAGCCTGGATAAAAGGGTCCTGGAGTTTGACTGGCACCAGGTTGCCAGGAAAAGTTTGGCAGCTGGCCCGAGTTCTGGTAGAAACCATGGCCTTGACCAACGTAAGGGTTTTGCATCTGTGGAGACATCATTGGCTGATTCCCCATAAAGGACATAGGATGTTGGGAATTCATCGGGTTTGATGGACTTTGGGAAGGATTACTCCATGCCGGTCCTGCTGGGGGAGGCATAGAAGTCTTTCCAAGGTTCCATTGACTGTGGAAATAATTACCCCAGAACGACATTCCAGAGGAAGGAACGGATCCTTGTCTTGAGTTCCAAGGTCCTAGTATATGTGCCCCCAGCGTAGGAATAGTACCCTGTACCGGAGTGGACTGTCCAAAAATGGTTGTGCGCCCAGATGGGAAAGCAGTAGATGCGAAAGCGTTATTACCAAATGTCCCGTTCCAAACAAATGGTGATGAACCTACTGGCTGAGTTTGCGTAAGTGTTCCTTGATTCCCAGCTCCAAATGAACTTGTGTGTGCATGCTTCCCGGTGGACTGCTGATGCGGACCACCAAGCGAGGGGGATGAAGGAGAGATATGACCTCCAGCGTAAGGAAAAGCATTGAAAGGGACAGGGCCCCCAAGTTAACCTTGCAGAGGAGCGTTAGAGCTCCTTTCCCCCAGACCCAAAGTCTATAAAGTGGAGTGAGTGAGTGCAGGACTTGTACCTGAACTAGGCATACCATATGAAAATGGAGGGCCTGTCACACTAGGTGTGAAAGGAGGTGTGGCCGCCGCGATAGATGGGGTCGGTCCACTGTGTGATGTAGTTGCGGCTGAGACCATGGTAGCCTGGACCGCTGACAAAGGAAAGTTAGGAGAAGCTTCTCCTGTGGTAGCAACGGTGATGGGAATGGAATAATTCCCAAAGGAAGTAACAGTGTTTGTTTCCATAGCTGTGTGAGGCACTGACAAGCTTTCGTAAAATTGAATTGGCACAATCACTTGCGGCCAAGTATCAGTGGTTGAGGTTTCAACCAATCCAATATTGGTGGTCGATTCCTCTGGGAGTTGTTCGGGCTCAATGGTTGGTAACCCGGTTGCTTCGAAAGACCCTTGTTGGTCTAGCTTCCGCCTCAATGGGGGCGGGGGTGGCTCTAGGATAACCGACAGCAGACCCAGAAGCCTTCGTGACTGGCGGAGCTCTGAATCCTCCACTGTGTGAGAAGATTCACAACATGCTAAGGTATTCTACATGAACCAACAGTAACACACACTAAAATAAGCCCCTATGAGATAATACAAGCAAACACTAATTATTTTGAAGAACAGTTACAACAACCAAGACTAGAGCAACTTACCGGTGCAAGTGAAACTCGAATACGGAAGCACCCTCCAGGTATACTCTGCAAAGTGTGGCCCGATGTTTGTCCTAGGTATCGCAGTATACCCCCACAGTCACCTATGTATGTCCCTAGAAAAGATTGGCAACTAGTTTTCCAGCACGTGAACAGTCACCAGGCGGGTACAGTCGATAGTCGAGTAGACCACAATGAGTAGGTTATCAAGCCCGAAACCTGTTAAGGGTATCAAGATCAAATGGTCCGGAAGACAACTGAGGACCTCGAACAGATTCGAGACCCATGAAGCTTCGTGGCAAATGAAAACGATGAAATCCCTCAACAAATCCTCGATATGTGTTCTCCACTACGCTTGGTCCAGCTTTGGAGGGGTTATCTCCGCTACCTTTCCTTACGCGACCTCGTGTTTAGCCCCTGTGTTAGAGGGGGGTCTCGGATAACTTTTCATAACTGGACTTCTACACTCCCTATGACAGACTCCAATGTTTGGTTTGAGTGGCCTTGGAGAATTTACTCTCCAATCTATTCCAAGGCCCTAGTCCTGAGCTAGTGTATGAACCCTACAAACAAAAAGTCTAATATTTTTTAATTAGAATTTCTTTTAATGGGATTTTTTTACGTCACAAGGTATGAAGGTGAAACTGATGGTGTGTAAAGACTCAAAGAAAAATGAACAAGAAATTCTTGGAAACAAAAACTTTTACAAAAAAAAAAAATGCAAAAACCAACAACTTTTCAATAAGAAAGACTTCTTTTTCTTTTTGAATTTTCTAAGATTTCCTACAAAAACTTATGAAAAAAGACTTCTTCCTAGCTACTGATGCAGCAACACAATCTTCAAACAAAGAAGAAAATGAAACAAGAGAATTTTTTTTTTATTGAATTGCAAAATGAAGCAATAAAGGGAAAATGCCGACAAGCACAAAACCAAAAAAACAAAATAAAATTCTGGCTTAAAGCACAGATCATGAAGAACCATAGAAAAGACTCTCAAAGGCAACCAAGAAAGCACCGATTCTAACACTTGTCTAAAAACCATAAAACAATTTTTTTTCTTTTGTCTTTTCTATCAAAACATCAACTAATAAAAACACAGGCTAAGGATAAGAGGCCCTAACCTGCTAACTGTGCATCCCCAGACTCAAACCCCTGAGAGGAACAATTCTCACCAAAGGAGGGGATAACTGCCCCACCCAGGCTGAAAGGAAACCAATCAAGCCCACGCCTGTCACTGAAACAGCACGCATGCAAACGTGTGCTGAGCTATAACAGCACGCGGGTACCCAGGGGCTAAACTTGAACAAGCCGCGGGTCTGTATAAAAGCTAAGACAAAACAAAACACAGGTAGCCTAGACCTGAAAAAGGCCTCTGGTATTGACAACCATGGTCTCTTAAAGTCTTGGATGCTTCTACTTTAATAGAAAAGGAAAATGAATGCAAAAGATAACAAACACAATAAAGCAGACTGAAAACAAGACAGTGAACCAGCAAGACCTAGACAGGATCCAGAAAGCCCCCCTGAGAATGTAAAATTTTGACAGGGAAGAGGATACCACCTCTCAAGCTTTTTGAGTCCTACACGCTACTGAAACCTTTGTAGCAAGCGTTCAAATGCGGGCTGTAGAAGGTTAGAGCGTGGGTTACATGCGTGTAGGCCTTCTGTAGGCTATGTGTACCTCTGTGTGTCCCGATAATAAATGTCAAGCAACAGTCAAGGAAAAACTGGTATTAAGAACCAGGTTCCCTGCTAGCTTTGAACTAACAGAAAACAAACAAACAAAGAAACAGAAAATATAATTCTTTGAACTACCCAAAAACCTCAATTAAATCCGAAAACCCTAAGAGTAATATCCCCAGTGGAGTCGCCAATTCTGTTGTTGGGAAATAATACCCTATGGACTAACAAGCTAGGGATGAACTTGTACGCAGATCATGACCTTAAAGAAAACACTTTTAACCTATCACCCCAATACTCAAACCCCTTTTTCACACACAAAAATGGAAAAGACCTACTAACCTTTTTCTATCGATGTTTGATGTAGATCCTTCGTTGCGCTTTATCCTCTTGCTTTCGCTGCTCCTTCCAAAGACAATCCTACAATCAAGACAAAACACTATGCATGCATGCTATTTTTCTACCTAAGGGTTAGAGATTAAGCAAAAATCAAATAAAATATACATCATTCGTGCATTGGGATGGGAAAAGTATTCTTTTATTAATCTCAAGATGAATTAACTTACAATAATGATAGAGACCGGCCAYCGTTCCTTGATCCTGATCCTGGGCTCCTCCTCTTCTTTGTCCTCCAACTGCTTTGATTGAATTCTTCTTAGGCTTGAGGAAAGGCTAAAGGGTTGGGACAAATGGATTCARCAATTGGGCAGAGTTTCTTTGCTATCTTTTTCCTTCTCCAAATAGTACCCCTACCCCTTCTTTTATAGGCTAGAAGGAGCTAGGGTTTTGGACGAACTCTCGGCCATGCATGGTTGGGAGTTTCAGTTAACTGACCCAAAGCCTTTTGTCCCATCGGCAACTTTCCTTTTTTTGTGCTTTGTTAGGTAAACGCGGGCTGTAGTAGGCCAGCCAGCATTCCAACGCGTGTAGTAGTAGGCCTGCCAGCATTCCAACATGTGCAGTAGTAGGTTAGGGCACGTTTTACTTGATTTAAGAGGATTTTCAAGAGTTTATTCAGCAAGGCTTTGGTAAGGAATGGATATGAGTAGGCCTGATGCCAGGTAAGCATGTGTGGTGCAATTTAGGGTTATAACAACAAAGTATTATACTTAAGCCCAAAAAGATTGGTTTTTGGGACTTCGTTTGTTTCACGTGTCTCCCCCCTAAAGTCGTAGTATTCTGACGTGCAAAGTGGTGAAAACCTCCCTAAGTTTAATCACCATTACTAAAATACTAAGCGGGGTTTATCATCTCTTATTACCTTGTACCCTCTCTCTTAGGAGTTACGCGTTGAATGTTTCTCAATCCTCCGACTTGCGAAGTCACAAAGTTGTGTTAAAGTTACCCAGGTTAGTATCAAGAAACAAGCCACTTTAAACCCTGGTTAGTTACTATCACAATTTCATGACTCGGCGATTGTCTCCCCAAAGAGAAGCACCTTTGTGACCTTGTTCCTCGAAGTCGCGATTTTCTTTTATTAAGCATGGATAATTAAAAGGCTTAAGTCAAATCACTTCTAATATATTAGCTCGCGCCATCGCGATTTCTGGTTTTTGAGGCTCAGTGGCTAGGAGCGAAAACACCTAATGTGGCGAGTGTCGAAAAGGGGATTAGAAACTAAGTGCATGAAATTGAAATATATAAAACATATTAATTAGTGCCTTAAATGAACTTTAACACACACGGTTTATGGATGAAGTCTTATATGATCCTATTTTTTTCAATGTTATGACTCGTCAAGCATTTATGGCATTTATTTGAATTTGCAGTAAGGTGACAGATAGTACGATCTTGTTTTTACTTCTAAATATTTCTATTAAGTGATTTGACCATTCTGTTGGCAAGGACACCCATGGTTTTAAATGACCAATATAGAGGGTTTTTCCTTCATTATTTCAGTTTTCATTTCTATTTGCATGCAGAACTATTTCACCAGGATATCCATTGTTTTTGTTTTTCAATTTTTCAACAGGAGGTCCAGTCACAAGTTTCTCTATCATGGCTCCACAAAAAATGTCCAAGGTAGCTGTCGAGAGTTCAGGTCAGGTTTGAGACATTGTTTCTGATACCTATCCCTAGAGTATTAATGCTGTCAAGACCTGGTCATACGTTTACAACATTATGCAATCTGAGTCTGTAAGTTGTTCCAATGATTCTAGAAACAACGAGAATGATGACTTATCGACCAAATAAAAAATCATCTCCCAAGAAGAGATGCCCAAAATAGCGGTGAGGCCCCAACTTCTTCCCTATTGTGATATGATCAGGTGGGCATTAGACCACGTGGACATCCTGAATAGGATGATTATTAGCGAACATAAGGTAGCAATTGGGACTTTTAGGCCAGAACATTTACAGGCAATGTATAAATTGTCACCCACACCAAACCTCACTCACAATGTTGAATTTCTAGAAGGTTTCAAGAAGGAGTGTGAGATGTATGCAATAATTTTGTCTGATCTAATCAAAGATTGGGTCTCACACCCCACAAAATTTAGGGCCGACACTAATGGGATCTATTCAATCTCCTCCTTGGAGCCACAATTCAAGTACATAGAAATGATGGCCTATAGGTTGGATGTGAGGGAGGACACTACCCATTTTTTCCTCCCATGGGTACCTCTCATTCATATAGTTGTCGAGGGCTTCTCCTTCGACTAGGCCAAACTATTGTCTAACAGTCTGACCAGTCAAATTACCAAATATCGAGCACAGAGGGAAAGTAAGAAAGCAACTTCGTTCTTTATGTCTTCTTACATCATGGATGCCATCTGCTTCATGACACCCTTCCCACTAATGAACTGGAGCTGGGCTCCATCCAATACAAATCCTATTCATGTCTACCAATCGAAGCTTTGGGAGGATAATGCCAAAGAATTCATCTACGAAATCTTCAACTGGGTAATAGTGCCATTGCACATCGCCATCTTCAGCTAGCCATCGCCTAGGATTTTGGATAGCATTGTGACCAACCTGAGTAGCATGGAAGATTGGTATATAGAGGTGGAATTTTCATATATCAGGGTTTTTGGCACCTCTGTCCCTCCATATGCTCTACCGTTATTTTTTCCAAATAAGATATTGTGTTGCGAGGTCACCAGGTAGACTGTTCTTGGAGGAATAAGCAAGGATCTCAAAGGAGTATCAAACAAGGTATGGCTGCCCTTCCCCATTCATATTGGCACATATTCCTTGTTATATTTTAGCCATTCAAAAGCCAAATATATGGTTTTAGAAGAAATGAAGTTGGTGGATATTGAGTTTAAGAAGCACGACCCTAGTAAGGTTGTGAGAAATCACCTAGCGAGTTGTGTCCTGAAGAGATATGAACATGAGGATTCCCATCATGATGAAATATTCTGGGGTGCGAGGTCCTACTCGAAAGTCCTAAGTCATATTCAAGCCTTGCCACTCGGAGATAAAGTCGATTTCTTTAAATTCTAAGAGCACCAATGGAGTTGTCTCCCTCAGATTTTACAAGGTGAAACCCCAAATCTCCCAGTTACACAAAAGATGGGGGTCAAAGGTTCATAAGACTCGAGTCCTAATAAGCAGAAGAACCAAGAGAAAACAGGGGAAGCCAAAACCTTAGAGAGAGGATCCGAAATTCCCTTCCAACAGGAAGAAAACCCCGAAAAGTGTGTGCCTGGTAAGCAGGTCCAAGGTCAAGAAAATATGCCCTCGAAAGGGTCGGGTGACTCACTACCACTCATGTCAAACAAGAGGGCCACAGATGCTACCCCGAAATAACCATTCAAGGAAATCAATAGTCCGATCGCCATTATCACACCCTTACAGTTCACAAAGGGCAATCTCAATGTGGGGTGGATTTTCAATGAAGAACTGATGCCCATTTCTGTAGAGGAGTTGCCTCCTAATGAATTTTTCTTTGATAAAAAAAGGAAGGTCATGGTGAGACAAGGATTATATCAAAGGGAGGGTGTAGTGTCTAAAAAATTGAAAATCATGACAGATGAAAAGGATGTGAAAGAGGAAGAATTCGCAGACGAGATAGCAGGAACACTAGGGGCTTATGCTATAGCCAATCAGTACTCAGTCAGAACTTTGAAGGCCCAGTTGAAATGGAATAACCTCTTGATCAATAAGTTAGAAGCTAAAGTGGCTACTACTGAAGAAAATGTTGGGGACGAGGTGAGAAAAATCCTCAAGAAAGCCCAAATAGTCGATCTGCAAGAGATCGAGAAACTCAGATCCGACCTTGAGCAGGTGCACTAGTCAGTGCAAATTAGACAAACACAGGTAAGCCAGTAGAGGCAAAAAATTATAGAGTTACAATCGAAATTGGATGTGTCCGAGAATCAGGTTTTAGACATAAAGATGTTCAGATCCCAAGCCACCAAAATCTGACATAAGGTATTAACGGCTCAACAAAATTTTCTTGTAAAAGTAGGAACCATTCAAAACCACTTTCAAATGATAGATTAAGTGTTAGAAAATATTTCTTTGAGAGAAAGAGAAGCTGGGGAAACTTGGGTTGTTTTCCAAGATTTTGTTATAGCTATGACGAAGATAGAGATGGTCGACCATTCCAAATTATCCATCGCAGAACAAACTAGAGGAAATATCTTGCTGAAGGTCTGGAAGCAGAATATATTAGAAAGCAGGGGGAAAGATGAATTCTTGTGAGGAAATGTTCGCCTTGATAAGTAAAAGTTTGTTATACCTTGACAAGGAAGGTAGTTTTGGGATGCTGGGAAAAATCAATATAGCTAAACGCCTGCTGGAAATCAAAGAAAACGTGGAGAAGCAACAAGTGGATATATCCCAGATAAGCCAGGTCGATATGGTCCAAGTGGACAAATGGCTAGTACAACCAAGTTTACAATTATGCTCTATCATCATGAAATACCGACAAGTAGGGAAATGGTTGCCACAATTGGCAAAGACTTGTTACACCTTTGAGGAAAGAAACCAAGCAGAGCCTTCTAGGTTAATAGCCCAGTTTGTGGAAAGGTGTGTCATTTTCATTGAGAAGGAGAAGGAGCAGGTTTTTGGTGCTAAATAATGACAGATGTCAACCCGTTCTATTTCTGGATCTAGAAGAGAAGAGAAAGGAAGGTTCTCTGCCCTTACGAGGGAAGACAAAGATGAGGAGATGAAACACTCCATTTTTTTTTTTCATTTGTAACTGACAAGTTTCCAGAACGATGGGAATTCTACATGTTCAAAAATTTTGTTTAAATAGACATCAAGGAAGAGATAAAAAGGGATTTTTTTTGTGATAGATGGTAATAGAGAAAGTTCTTTTGAGCCAAGATTAATACAAAGAGAATTGAAGAATCCATATTCCATCAATATTGAGTTATGTGTTTTCCTTTGTTATTTCATGTTTCATGTCATTTTTTACATATTTGTCTTTGATGATTTTTTTAGCTGCAATTTAGTATAACTTCTACTGTGGTGATCAGTTTCTAGTTGTCTAGTTATTTACAATTCTTCCTCTGTATCAGCTACTAGTAGGTACAATACCTGTGAATTACTTAGATCTCTACATTATATGATTTCATCAAGGTATCCCTTTCCTTTCTTCTTCTACTATAGCGTGGGATTCTTCTAAAATTGATGCCTTGCATTGTTGGTAGCTCTATGTTTTCATACTCGGTTTCAAGATTTTAACTCAGTTACAAAAAAAAAGCCTTTGATTTCGTTAAATCCTTCGTTTGGCTTCACTGAATTTTCTTTGTATAATATAAAATTGAAATAAGCACTTTAAAACATCAACCCTCTTTTAAATATTTTTCCTCCCCATGATTGTACCCATCGTAAGACAACCCAACATCAAACCCATCCTATTGTATCAAACCAACATCACTTTGAATCTTTTCGATACCATACTTAAGACTTCCATCACCCAGAAAGAGCTTGAACGTTCATGGGCCGCCATCGAATGGGATATCAATATTCAAGGACATTTGGAAGTTAGACAAAGACAACTCAGAGATCGACTATAGCCTCATCCCCCGAATTTGTTTCTCCCCTTTTATTTTACTCATTTTAGATTCTTAGACTCTACACTTTATAGCCTTAAGTGTAGACTCAGGACCAACATGCCCAAGACCCTTGTTTTCTTGAATTTTCACAGGCCCAAGACCCATGTTTTCTTGAATATTCGCAGGCCCAAGACCCTTTTTATTTATTCTTATTATAGAATGGTGGGTTCACTTACAACACCCGCCATGCTCTACTCTTTTTTATTCTCTTATCCCCATATTCTCCCTTATTCCACACCTAAGATAATTTTAAATTTCACTCTCCATGGGTTGGTAGAATCACCACTTACCTTATCCTCCTCACCTCCTGTTGGTGCAAAGTTGTCAGAAGAGGATCCTCTTTAGGTTACCAACAAAAGGCTATCGATGTATTCTAGTGTAATGGAATTTTCATCTTTTCAAAAGGAAAGAAGTCTCACCCAAAGCACAATCGAGACAAAAGAATTAAAGGAAGGGTAAGAAGAATGCTATATAGATGTATAACACATATATATAGTTATCATTATAATGAAAGATATATTACTTAGTTCATATCCCTAACACATCATACACTAATAAAAAATAACAGAGCTATATAGAGAAACAAGAAATTATATAGAAGTGTAATGCATAAAAGACAACAACATCACATTCATAGACACCTAAAGTAATAGAAACCAAGAACTTTCAATTTTTTATTTCCATTGTCTTTCCATTATATCAAAAGTTATTGAACCAAATTCATTCACATATTTTACATTAGTCATCTACCAAACTTATCATAAAAGAGATCAATAGGAACATCTCAACACAATACTAAGGATGATCGTAATAAGTCTAATCCTTTCCCCTTACTAATTACATTGTATCTCTAGAGTACAGATCTAGTTGTTTCCTCTTGTTCCTCTCACTTATCTCCTTCAAACACCCACCCATTACAATATAGTAAAATTACCACTTACCATCAATACAATAAAATCATTTCCTTCCTCTCATTGAGAACCCATAGGCCCTCTTATCTTCTTGATTCTGTTCCAACTATATTGTCTCAAAAATGATTTTGCATTGGACCTAGACTGTTTTCTATTTCAACATATTTTTGTTGCATGTTTCCTTTCTCAAAACTCTTCACTTTTTTTGTTGTCTCCTTGATAATTTGTGCAAGTACTCTTATCAAAACAAAGGGCCCAACAAGCCCCGACCACAATCCTTGAATCTCCCTGAGTCAAGTCTTTTTTTCTTCGGTGTTCTTTGATTTGGATTGTTGTCATTATGGGGTTTTTATTTCTTCCTTCTTGGCTCCTTCAAATGAAGGGCCCAAATCTAGAAATAACTTGAGACATGTTTCTATGATCTGCTAGAACTATTCAAGTTTTTCTTGCCATTTTCTAGCAAGCAATGAGGCTTCTGTAATGAATTATTGTGTTGCGATGAGGCTAAACTCCTTCGGCTTGGATGCAATGAGAGAATTCCATTTTTCATATGCTAATGTCTCAACATTATGCATCTGTAGGTATTCTGTTTGAACAATGAGCCTAAAGGATCTTAGTTCCTTCTTTGCTACTATTTGAGCTTCAAACAGAGCATTCAGAAAGTTGTTTGCTTGCTGCATTTCATCAAATTTTTCTTGCTGCTCCAGATGATCGTGTGTTTTGGTTTCTTCTTCATTGAGGGTTTTGATTCTAGTGTGAAAGTATTCCAATGCCTATTTGCAACATGTTATAACTCCTATCCAATCAATTAATTACTTGAATATGGTGGTACATTCAATGATAATTTTATGAAGCAAGTCTCTGGCATCATTTTCTTCTAGGACAACTCTTTCTAGTTGTTGTTGGAGTTCCTTGGGCTATGCCTTGGCATTCAAATTCATCCCCTCCAACTATGTTTGAAGGTCCTATGCTCGATATGTTAGTATCTCCCATGCTTGTTGAACCAATTTGATTTGTTCCTCTAGTTCTTCAGTTGCGTTGTACTCTAGCATCTAAGGGGTTGTTTTCCTGAAGGTCGGCCAAATCTCTGTTAGCTTTCCCTTCATTCTCTCCACTTTCTCTTCTACATGGATTTTCAAATATTCTTCCTGTGCCCTTTTGGTTTGTTCCAGTATTCCTTCATTTTTCAATTATTTAACTTGTGTTTCATCTTGCTGGACCCATTGTTCTAAGTGATCAGTCGAGGCTCTGATCAAGCCTACTAGTTGTAGTGTAGAGAGTTGAGTGAGCTCCCTGTATGTAACCATGACCTCCAGTGGGAGTTTTATTTGAAGTGGAATCCTGCAGGCCATAGATTTCTCTGATGGTGTCTCAGCTTCTTCTTCTCCCTAGAGTGATCCTCCCATTTGTTGGGATAGTTTATTCTTCAAGGATAACGGAAGCAAAGGGATAACTTTTTCCTTCATTAGATAGAGTTGTAGCAGCTGTGATCACTATTGTGTATATGGGATTAGAGGTTCCATATTTTCTTTTAGAGAGGTTGTGTTTTTTCCTGAATGAGTCTCCTACAGTGCTTGAGACTCTACCTCCTTTTGCGTCATTGTCTTTTTTGTGGGTGGAACTTCAAGGGTTCCGCTTTGATCATTTGAGACTTCTGTTATTCTCTTTTCTCTTAGAGATTGTGTATCTGAGAGGGGGATATATGGGTGTTGGGTGAGTACTAGTACTATGGATGGCTAGATCTCTTGAAAGGGAAACTATTCTGGAATATCGAGTTGCATGGGTTATGGGGAATTGGTCGATAGTGGGATTGTTGTATCTACAATTGGTGGCAATGGTTATTTCTCAGTGACTATGGTGGAAGGTATAATGAGGTTATACTTAGGGTCATTGAGAATTCGGATAACATTATGGTTTTCCCGAGTGGCTGCACGAGTGGTTGCTCAAGTGTGAGGTAGCACAGTCGATATAGGATGAGGGTTGATGAGTTTAGTTGGGCTGACTTTTGGGGACAAACTGGTTCTAGGATTCTTGGTCAGAACCTCCTGTATAAAGGCGGTAGATAAAATTTCATTAATAGTCTTACTTGAGAATATGGCATTGTGTAGAAGATTGGGACATCCCGACAAAGGCTTGTTTTTCCTTTGCAGCTAGTGTTCTTCCTCTTCCTATGATTCTGAGGCCGTTAGTGACTTCTCGAGCCATTCTACATTGTCAAATATTGACCCTACTTCTTCTGTTAGATTCTTCATCTTCAACAATTCTAGTGGCAATGAGTAATGCATGCCCGACTTGCACAGGGTGCGTTTGACTCCTGGTCAAGAAAGGATCCCCTTGTCTAGTATTTCTTCATCCAAATAGAATGGTAGGGACCTTGTATGAAAGTCTGAAGGCTTTGCATTCCTTGTCTAGATGAATATGTAATTTCGATTCATATCAAAAGAGATGTTTCTTGTAGATGTTCCTTGTATGAATATTCAATATCTCCTGGGGTATATGAATTCTTTGGGTGGAGTCAATCAATTTATTGTACTACTTTAGGAATGCAAGATTGTTGAAATCCATAATTTATGAGTCTAACCTTGCATACCAAGGTTCAAACATCATTGAGAGGTGGCCTTTGTCATAAAGTGCTAACTATATTCCCCTAGGCATCCTCCACTTTAGCATTGCGAAGGCTAGAATAAGATATCCATATGTGAAGGTTCCTCCCTTCTCCTAAAATTCTTCACAAGTGACAATGAGTTGTTCCAACATGTAAGTAAACCAATTTAAAATTGCATCATTTGCACTGAAGTCAACCACTAATAGGTAATCAAGTGTGCATTCACCCTTATAATAAGAGCACATGACCTTGCTAGCTATCATGTGGCAAGTCATTCTCACCGTATCAGATAGGATTGGTTCAATATTTGTTGTGTGACCCCCTCTCTGTGTATGGAAGTGCTCATACAATATAATCTCTCCCTTCCTGTTTCCATGTTTTCTCAATCCTTGAAATCGTTTGGATATGTCCTCACCATAGAAATATAATCCTGTAATTTGGTGAATATATTTAGCATGAATGGGGTATCTCCTGTCAAGCCATAAACTTCTATCATGCACCCTATTGATTAGGAACTTGGTGCATCGCACAAATTCACCAATGGCTCCAAAGACTAGGAGGTCTCGAAGCTTCATGATCGTCGAGTCAAACAAATTTAGAAAGTGAGCCTTTGGGATGAACTGCACCTCCCCTATTGGCCTGGATTCCATCTTGCAGAACATGTCGATGTTCATTTGTGGGAACAATGTCGTGTCCGTGAGATCCAGGTCAAAGAGTTTTGTTTGAACAAATTTTCCTTTTACATCGTTGAGGACCTCAATCCCAGGATCATAGGGCTCATCTAAGACTACTTCTTTCTTGAATTTTTCACACTATATTTCTAGTAGTGACACTGACTTGGGAACTGGGTAGCGACCGACTTCTAATAATGCACTAGGATGCAGAGACTCAATAGGAGAAGGAAAGTAGGTGAATAGAATTGCGTTCTGGATAAGATTATGGGGTATTATAGCTAAGGTAATGGGATAGACCATTAATGATTCATCAATGAGAAAGTACTTAGTCTAGAAGCATGATCTATGGCACGGATGTGTGATGGGACTAGTAACGTGATAAAATATTCTAGCTAGATTCTGAACTTAATGGGTTTCTTTCTCAACACGTTGTTAGTGTGAGGATATTAATGTTTTCATGGTTTAGAATCATGGAAACATTATCGATAGGATCTACATGGAAAATCACTTTTAATACTTGAAGGGACAGGCTGACAGTTTTCAACAGTTACCCTAAAAGCTACAACTAGAAATGATGTAACTATGACTTAGTCGTTAATAAAGTTCATATTTGATTCTCCCCCGACCACAAAGATTTTCTAGTGGTTGTACATGTATAGTTGGAGATAGATCGTATAATTTTTTACTATGTGGGCATGTTGTAAAATACCCAACAATGAAAATGATAAGGATGTGTTGTGGCTCTCCTAAGCATGTTCTGACATTATTACATAAAACAAAATTCAACATTCATACAAAACTCAATAGAAAATAAAATTCTACCTATTGTACACACTCCCTTGGATTGGAACAACCATGTCTCTTGTTAAGTGTGGGTAATGTAGGGTTTCAAGCATGCACCATTCACCCACCCTGGTCAAAGGACACCATCCAATTATGCTATCTTGACCGCACCAGAGTGTCAGATTCGAGCTACAAGAAATGATCCTAACCAATTCATGCACAACTTGCCTGAATGTTTATGATAACGGCTATCATAGAGGAGTACATTATCACCTTACGAAAACCTATTAGTCTTAATGTGTTGATTGTGCCAATATTTCTTCCTATATATCCCCACTGCCTAATGAAAATAAGATAGGAACCTTGCTTCTTGAAGATCTTCTAGGTCTGCAATCCTTTGCGCAACTGATGTGTCATCCTTCATGTGTGTAGCCTATTGGTGCAAAAAATGTTCAGATCACAGTCCTTCTTAGGTTACCAAAAAAAGGTATAGAATTATTCTAGAGCACTATAATTTTTATCTTCCTGGGAGGGAAGAAGTCTCACTCGAAGCACAATATAGACATGAAAGAGAGGGAAGGGTAAGGAGAATACTTAGACAGACCTCTAAGGTATCAAGGCTCACTGTAATATTGCATAGAATAGAATAAACCCATAACAATCATGAGGAATTACTAACTAGGAAATAAAGAAATGAACTTGTGTTTCTGATTGAGGAGCATCGCCAACAAATCACAAGCGGAGGACAGCTAGGCGCACTAGCGCACATTTTGAAAAAAATTAAATTTTGAATAATGTGTATCAAGAAAATATTTTGAAAATCATTTTAATTAAGGAACATCTTTAATGCTATAGAGCTGGATAAGTCCATGAAGACATCGAATAATGTATTTCTTTTAATGAAGTTGAGTGTAGTACAGATTCGATGTATTCAATCTGATCTATTTGTCACACATATTTATTGTGATAAACTCTAAGTAGTTGATAGCTTTTAATTTGATAGGATAGTTTTATAGTCATTGGATGGAAGAATGAGAGGAGGCCTATTGTATAAATATTTGTTTTGTTGTCCAGTAGAGGTTGTTGATGGGCTGCTAAAATTTGAGTTATTGTTAGTTTGCAAATAGTTGTTGTAGAAGTTATCAAAGCAGTGTATGAACATATGTATAGTTTAGTTGAATGAATATAATAGAGGAGCATTGTCTCAAATGTATGGTGTTGATGCATCTATTTGAATGAATGAATGGCAGACTTTCTGTTTATTTGAATTTCTTTTTTATTTCTTGTTATTATGTTTATGCATGCATTTACATGGATATATGTGTGAATTTGTGAGGTTTTACAATAAGCTTCAAAGTTTCTCTTCTATGAGAAAGTGAAAGTGTGCATAGCATCCAGAAGGTGTGTGTTGATAGGGTTTGTTTATACTCATATGCTTAGAAGATATAATGTGAACTATGTGTGCAAGGAGTGCATAGTTTTCGTAAGGTGTGCGTGACAGAGTCCATTTTGACTCAGAAGCTCAGGAGGAGTAGCTAAAATTGTACACCAAGTGGTTGGATTTTAGAGGAGGACATGTTGCAAGGTGTGCATAGGCTGAAATTTTCCTAAGTGTCAAAAGAAGTATTCTGAGAAGGAAATATTTCAAGGAAGAACAAATTCATGAGGAATAATGATGAAAAATATTCTAAGGAAGGATTCCTTTGATATTTCCTAGGTTTAGTGAAGAGAGATCCATCCAAGAGAGATTGAGGTTGTTCTAGATAGCCAAATCTATGAGGAGTTGCATGAAGGTTAGTCGTGAAGTATTTCAGAATTCAGAGTATTCGAATTGTTGGAAGGGTAGGATTGTCGAAGTTGTGAAATAAAGAAGTTAATATTAACTATTAGCTGTGAGGAAACATGTGGGAGGGGATTAGAGAATCTGGGTGTTAGGGATTCCAGAGAAGTAAGTGTGGAGTGGGTGAATTATTGCGAAGTCAGGAAACCCAAAGCATAACTAGACCGTCAGATCCAAGGAGGCATGTGGTAGAGATCCATGAATTCAGAGGAAGATGTTTCAAAAGGAAACAAAAAGGATATTGCAGTATCATCGGAGCTCGAAGTGGCGAAGGGTTTCCAAGAGTCTAGCGTGATACTAGTACTCACAAATCAGTGTCACCAGGCACCGGTAGTGGAATTGTAAGTGGTACGAACTCACACGTGACATCAAGGGGACCTGTGAGAGCCTATAAATTTCTCAAGGTCAATTGAAGGCTGAAGACCCAGTTCATTTAAGAAAGTTTGAAGATCCAAGATTGGGAGGTTGCAGAATCCCTAGGAGATAATGGAGTTGTGTGCGTCAAGTGGTATCAAAGAATATAAATAATTGACTTATGTAGGTAAAGGAGATAGATAAGTCAGATGATAGCATTGAGTGGTATTAGATACGTCAGCACAATGTCTCCTAGGAGATGTGCAGAGCCACCCATATAAAATAGATATATGGAAAGGGAGATGAGAGAACTTAGATCAAGGTCGGATACCATGGAAATAGTGAAAAGGAGAGCACCTGATGCTCGAGATGTCAGCGATGTAGAAAATGAAGAAGTGGAAGTTAAATAAGTTGTAGCAGAAGATGTTGCAGAAGAGAACTTCCTGAAAGCATATGTTAAGTTGGGATCTAGAGAAAAGATAGACATCCCAATGTATGAAGGTAATTTAGATGTTGAATAATTGCTTGATTAGATATGAGCAATGGACAAGTATTTTGACTGTGAAGATTTTGATGAGGAGAAAAAGGTGAAAAATATTGTCACCAAGTTGAAAGGACATGCAACACTGTGGTGGGATGAACTGCAGGATGATAGGAGAAGAAAAGGAAAATTAAAGATCAAGAGATGGGATCGAATGGTAGCCAAGATAAAGGACAAGTTCATACCCAAGGACTACTAGATAAATCTGTTCAGGAAACTACAAAACATGAGACAGAAAGGAATGACTTGGAAGGAGTACACAGAGGATTTGTACAGACTAAACATCAAGGCTAGACAAAAGAAGAGAGATGATGAAAAGGTTTCCATATACATCAACGGCCTGAGATACGAAATCCAGGATGATATTAACATGATGACAGTGAGAACAATGGAGGATGCATACTAGATTGCGTTGAAAGCCGAGGAGAAGTTGGTCAGGAAACAGATTCAACAAAACAGAGGTAGAATATTGAACAGATGCAAAGTAATTGACCATGAAAAGACACATAATCCCAAAGGTGAGGCAGAGAAACCACATAGTCACTCTGAGAGAGGAGGAGGTTCTCAAGGAAGACAGAGTGGTGGTAAAAAATCTTTTCATAGAGGAAGAGGAAGAGGCAGAGGAGGCGAGATAAAGTTTTATACTTGTGGAAAGGTAGGACACATGTCTTGGGAATTTATTGAGAGAAATAAATAAGGAGGTGAAGGTCACATTTCGAAACCAAAAAAGTGAGATGTTGAGGCATAAGGTGCAGAAGATGGAAGATATTTGATGATGAATAAAGTTCTCTTAAAGCCAGAGCCTAAGGTTGAAAAGTCGATGCAGAGGAACAATTTGTTCAACACAACTTTCAAGACTAAATACATAGTATGAAAGGTGATAATTAAAAGTGGGATCACTAACAACTTAGTATCCATAGAGATGGTGGACAAATTGGAGCTGGATAAAACTATACATCCGACGCCGTATAAATTCTCATGGCTGCAAAAATCTCATCAGGTAACAGTCACTAAACAATGGTTGGTTGAATTTAAGATAGGAGGATATAGAAATGAAATTATATGTGATGTGATTCACATGGATGTATTTCATGTTTTGTTGGTAATACCATGGGAGTATGACAAGAATGTCATTCATGATGGGAGAATAAATACTTAAACTTTGGAAAAGAATGGTAGGACACACATGTTAATACCAATTGAAGATAATAAAGTGAAGGATGAATCCAATAGAAGCATACTTATCATGAGTGGGAAGGAAATCCTAAGTGAAGTTAAGAAGGAACAGGAGATGCAACTTTTTGTAGTAAGGAAGCCAAAAATTATCCTTAAAAGTGCTTCTATGAAGGATTTTCTTGAGGAAATTTAGGAGTTGTTAGAGAATTTTTTTGACATAGTAGTGGATGAGTTGTCAAGCTCATTTCCACCTTTTAGAAGTATCATCCATCACATTGACTTGATACCAGGAGAAATTCTACTGAACAAAGTCACATACTAATTGACACCTCAAGAGAATGAGGAGGTAAAGAGACAGGTTCAGGATCTGTTAGACAAAGGTTTGGTCAAAGATAGCTTGAGTCCTTGTGTAGTACCAACTGTGTTGATTCCAAAAAAATATGGAGGATGGAGAATGTGTATAGACTCAAGAGCCATAAATAATATCACCATTAGGTACAGATTTCCATTTCCAAGAATGGATGACTTAATGGATTTTTTAAGTGGAGCAAACTATTTTTCAAAGATAGATTTGAAAAGTGGATATCACCAAATAAGGATGAGAGAAGGTGATGAGTGGAAAAGAACCTTTGAAACAAATGAGGTATTGTATGAATGGATTATTATGTCGTTTGGCTTAACGAATGCCTTGGGTACTTTTATGAGATTGATGAATGAAGTGTTGAAATATTTTATTGGTAGGTTTGTGATCGTATATCTGGATGATATACTTGTCTTCACTAAAACTGAAGAAGAGCATCTGAGACACTTAATATTAGTGATGAAGAGGTTACAGTGGGAGAAGTTGTTGATAAATTTGAAGAAATCCTCTTTCAAGAAGACATAACTCATTTATTTGGGTTTTGTGATCTCTTCAAATGAATTGAATATGGATCCTAAGAAGGTGAAAGAAATCATAGAATGGTCATCACAACGGAGTATATTTGAGGTGAGAAGCTTCCATGGATTAGCAAGTTTTTACCGAAAGTTCATCAGAAATTTTAGTGAGACTGGTGCACAAATGATGGATATAATGAATAAGAGACATAAGTATTTCAAATGGACAGAAGAGGCTAAGAAGAAATTCAGCATATTGAAGGAGAAGATAACAGAACAAGCGATTCCGATATTGTTGGATTTTGGGAAGACATTTCAAGTGAGATGTGATGCAACTGGAGTTGCAATTGAAGCAGTCTTGAGCCAAGATAATAGACCTATTGCATATTTCAGTTAGAAGTTGAACGATGCTAAGAGAAAATACTCCACATATGATAAATAGTTCTATGCCATAATTCAAGACTTGAAGAAGTGGAGGCATTGTTTTGTTGTGAAAGAGTTTGTTTCGTATAGTGATAATCAGGCTTTACAATTAATAACTAGACAAGAGAAGTTAAAACAGAGACATGCCAAGTGGATAGATTTTATGAAAAAATTCACTTTTGTCATTAAACATATTTCCGATAATGATAACAAGGTTGTTGATTCATTGAGAAGGAGATGTCTAATTCTGCAAGAATTTCAAGTGAAGAGCTTGGGGTTAGACCACCTTAAGGAAATGTATCATGATGATCCAGATTTCAAAGAAGAATATGAATCATGTGTGAAACCTGTGCTCAGAGATAGAAGCCAGTGGGTTGAATATCTGATTCAGGATGGGTTGTTGTTCAAAGGATTCTAGTTGTGCATACCAAAGTGTTCAATGAGGGATAATTTGATGAAGGAAAAGCATAGTGGAGGTCTAGCCAGACATTTCAGCCATGACAAAACATTTTCACAGTTGAATGGTTCATATTATTGTTTAGGTACGAGGGAAGATGTGAAAAGGTTTGTGAACAGATGTAAGATTTTCCAATATGCAAAGGGAAAAAGACAAAATATTGGGTTGTATCAACCATTGCCTCTTCTAAAGATGCCTTGGGATGCAATAACCATGGATTTTGTGTTGGGATTATCGAGGGTACAAAGGGGAAGTGTTTTTTTATTTGTGGTAGTGGACATATTTTCAAATATGGCACACTTTATCCCATGCCAGAAGACTAGTGATGCAACGCACATTGATAACTTGTTTTTCAAGGAAGTTGTAAGACTCCATGGATTGCCCAAGAGTATTGTTTTAGACAGGGATACCAAATTTGTTGGTCATTTCTAGAGAACATTGTGGAAGAATCTTGGAACAGAACTATCCTTTAGTTCTGCATATCACCCTCAAATAGATGGACAGACTAAGGTGGTGAATCAAAGTTTAGGATATTTGTTGAGGAGTTCGGTCTCTGAACACCATAGCCAGTGGGATCATATCATAGCACAAGTGGAGTTTTCATATAATGACTCAATGAATAGGAGTACCAAAAAGATTCCATTTCATATAGTGTATGGAATGAACTGTATGGGAGTATCAGAGTTAAGAGATCTAGATCAGAGTGAATTTAGAAGTGCTAGAGCCAAAGACTTCACTGTAGAAATGCAGGAGCTTCATAATTAGATCAAAGAGTAGTTGAAGAAGAGAAGCAGTGAATATAAGCACAGAGCTGATCAACATAGAAGGAAACTTTAGTTTGAAGTTGGAGATCAAGTTCTAGCACATCTTAGGAAGGAAAGGTTGTTGTAGGAAAATTACCCTGTGGATAGGTGAATTCCCTCTTGGATATTATACCCATATGACCAAGATAGAAAAGTGTTAACTTTGAACACCGAATTTACTTTAAACATAGCTAAGATAATCGATGGAGAAGAGGAAGGATATATGAGTACCTTTTTACGAAGTTTGTCCTCGCTAAGTCCAAGTTGAACTTGATCTCCAGGTCCTTCAATGAGTCCTGTAATTGAATGAACATCAAAGACAAAGCATACTTCCTACTCTACCATGAATAGTTTAAAAATAGAGTCATCCAAAAAAACAAGATCATGCAAATGTAAACAATCTTGAAGGAAACATGCCAAGGACATGTATTAATGAGAACAAAATAAGGTGCTTACAAAGTGTAGATGCAGATGTAGCAACCTCACCAAGC
Organism: Picea engelmannii; assembly: GCA_009831015.1. Lineage (NCBI taxonomy): Eukaryota > Viridiplantae > Streptophyta > Pinopsida > Pinales > Pinaceae > Picea > Picea engelmannii. The sequence continues at coordinate 220,008 of ML785320.1, read as the reverse complement.
TCTCCTTATCCAAACCCTTTCTCAAATGATCCACATTCAAAATGAAAATACTTTTCACTTATTATTCCCCTTCCTTTCACCATGAGAGTGCCTCCTTATATAGGCTTTGAGAGGCTTAACCACCTTATATATTCTTGGGATAATTTGAGGATATTTCTCCATCAGTTGTGGAACTCCCCTTAGATCCATCCTTAGACTTGGATTCAAGCCAAACTGAATCAGATATTTCTCAGCTGAATTCAGAGATAAGGGGGATTTGTTCCATGATTTTCTCAACAGACCAACGCTCCTTCAAAGTGGGCCACCGAGCATTTCAATGCTCTCTGCTAAGAGGGAAAGGAGCGCTAGCACTCCTTACAAGTGGGTAGGGGAGTGCCAATATCCAAAAATTCTTTTGTGATGGTATTTTCTCAAGGTAAAAGTTTGTACTCTTTGCCAAAAGATATTTTTCCTTTGTTTAACTAGTCTTAGATGATATATCAAGTGTTCTTATGGTGTTGTTTGCAATGCAGTATAGGTGATACAAAAGTATGATTTTTGTGACACTCGTGACACTTGTGAAAAAAGTGTGACACTTGTGATAATGATAATGAGACATCATCGAAGTGAGTAATTTTGACATGTAACAGATTGCCCCCCAAAGTGCTAGGTCAGAAGATGAAAACTAATGACTGAAGTACTTTGTATACTTTTTCGAAGAAAGGGTATGGACTCAGAGAACTTGGTAGAAGCTACAAACAACCATCAGACAAATGTTATGACATGTTTCAAACCCAAGGTAGGCATACCTATGCTTGAGTGATAAAATACTTTCAAGGTATGGCCACCATAAAATACACTACATATCCATAATCATATTGAGTCAAAAGGTATAGCCACCAAAAATACAATGCAGATATATACTTCCATGAAATGAACTAATCATAACCACAAGGATTACACAGTGGATCTACGAGATGACAAAAAATAACCATGGAATAATACAAAGTGGATGTATGTGACAATATGTATGTCAATATTCTCAAAATAAATTCCTTCGCCACCTGGGTAAAGTAGATATTAGAGTGAACGCTCAACCCAGGGCCTTCTTACCTCATTGAAATTCCCTCATTGAAAATCAAAGTAGAACTCCTTCCTCACACTTCTGCTTAAGATCAATGTTTCCTATATCTGACTAGGTTGGATAAAACATGTCGTGATGTTTCTCTCATTAATGAGACGTATCAAAAGTGATTGAAGAGTCAATATGACAAGTTTGTCCATCCTCTTACTTTCACAAAAGGATACCTAGTCCTTGTTTATGACCGGGATCATGATAAGTTAGGGACATGCAAGTTATAACCTCTGTGGATGGTCCTTACATCGTGAAATATGTATTACATAGAGGTACCTATGAACTAGTTGACTATGATGAAATATCTCTTGGTGAGCCCCGAAATGGGATTTACCTTAAGAATAACTATGCATAGAACATCTAGGATGCGTGCTTTGTACACTATTTTACTTTAGTTTTGGTGTGTCTTTTTCTCTTGCATGTATGAGTTTTGTATTAGCCACTTATACTTTTTCTTTTGATTGCGTGCACATATGCATCTTCCTTTCCTATCTTTGTTGGGTTTGAAGATGGTGCTAGTTGACACACCCAAAATATTTCTTCTACAACTTGGGTCATTTACCACTTTGATGAGTTAGTGATTTAAGGAGGCATTTGCCTAGGATCAACAACCAATAACATGGTATAATATCACACTATCATTGGAATTTTAATAGAATCCTCCTCCCTAGGTATATTTCATATGATCATTAATCTAGACTCTGAAATCGTGGTTTGTCAACTTAATCAGGTCTATTCCATTTGAAATCCTATCCTATTTTGTCTCCACCTATGAGTTTTTCATCTTGAAAGAATGTTTGAATTCATAGAGTACAGACACATACCAAGGGGACTCAACACAACTTTAGATTCGCTAGAAAATTATATCATGGATCGATATCATGCACATAGATGATTTTTTATGAAGAAAATGAAAATATAAAATACATCACATGTAAAATAAACACATCACATAAAGACATCATCATTTGAAAACATCATTTGGCACCACAAAATATTGGATATGTATATATATACTGCGTAATAGAAAATATTTGATTACATCACAAATTTACATAGAATGGAAAAATTTGGGCCCTCATGCCCATAACAACATCATACAAACTACATAAAACATCAGGAGGATCCTACTCCTCCTACACCACATTGTTCTCTGAGTAGCACACTACTACACGAGCCACTCTTCTAAGAAGGTAGTTCAAAATCTCAGGAACTCTTACTATGTGTCTCTGTAAATGCAGGGGTACATCACACCTATTGAGAGGAGGGACACTCGTCGTAATACCATAGAGGTTTATCTCAACCTCCCGAAGACAACCCACTTCTACCTCATGCTATATAGCTATATGTGCATCTCCACAATTCCCTAGGGTTGGCATATCTATCGGACCTGTTGCTCCTCTAGCTTCATGGTGAAACATACATCTATTAAAAAACCTCTCTAAGTACAAAAAAAATAATATAAACTTAAAAAAAAAAAAAACTTGACAAGGTCTTTGGTTTCATACCTGATGCATCCCACTCCATTCCATATGGAAGAACCAGGTCCATGCTACCCCAAAAATCTACCCTGGTGTATGGAAAGTCCTCAATGACGATCAATTGACGTCTTAGCCAAGCAAAGAAGTCACCTGTGAATTTGAATTATGAGTCAGTCCCCAGCCTCAGAGACAGACTCGTCTAATGCTTCATGCGTGGTTCACCTACCGGTCGTACCACCAGTGCGATCTATGGTTGCATCTTTGGAATTCTCTCTAAGAAGAACAAAAAAAAAATAACCGTACCTAAAGTGTTTCTATTTCCCCATCCTGCATCTCGAAATCTGATCCTTCACATTGTGAAGGAAAAATGCACTCCAGTTAAACAAAGTTGGCTCCACACATTGTAAATCATAGGCGATCTGCGATCTTGAAGCCAAGTGTGTGCTGGTACTACCTGCCAAATTTGTGATGGAAAATAATATGAATCGAAGAGGAAAATCTCTAACATTTTTTATCACAATTCTGCCTCCAATCAATTGCGATCTCAAAATGCAATGATTTGCCACATACTCTTCAACAAGCATTGGAACTGCCCACTATCTGGATAAGATAATCGGGGCCCCTCTCTTTGACAGGCTGGTCAAAAAATAGACGTCCTCTAACTCAATGTTGAGCATTTTTGACCCAATTTGAAATCCATGTTCAACAGTAATCCATAACCCAATCCTGTACTCCAGTAGAAGGACTTGTTTCTTCATCTTCTGCAGTTTAAAATAGTTGAGGAGCCTACAATTCCTCAATGCGGCCCTCTCTTGAGGATTTTGTAATTCCACTACATCATTGAGATCACGATCATGTTCCTTCCACTCAATCATGGATTTTTACCATTGGAGTCACCAATTTCTATTGTAGGAAAATTCCCTTGCGAACAGGTGAATTACTTCTTGGATCTTAGACCCCTATGACTAAGATAGAAAAGTGGCAACTTTGAACATTGGCTTTCCTCTAAACATAGCTAACCTAATCGATAGAAAAGAGGAAGGAGATATGAGTACCTTTTTATGAAGTTTTTCCTCACTTAGTCCAAGTTTGATGCAGGAGCATTGTAAGAAGCTAGCCAAGCAAGCATAAAGGTAGAAGACAGCTGGAAAAGCATAGCACACATTTTGCACATTTTGAAATGTTTTTGAAAAGTTAATGAAGCAGATATTAATGTGATAGCTGGGGAAAGCGTACTTACATTTATATCTTAGATGTTGTAAACAAACCTTGAGCGTTTCTCTCATCTGTAGTATGTAGAGGCATTTATGCGTAGTTAATGAAAGTAGGTAGATTGGAATTATAGATTAAACAATTTAGAGAGTAGGAGGGAAAACGGATATAGACACCCTCACCTTGGTATCATATTATTGTTGTATCATTAGCACAGAAAAGAGAAAAGAGAGAGTTGTAGTAGAGAGTTGTAGAGAAGAACCCATGTACAGGAGTATTTGAGTTAATATATGAAGCTTTGAATCAGATTTCATGGCGTTATGATGTTTGTTGTTTACATATGTTGAATGGTATGATTACAATTGTTTTATTCTCTCTGTTATGATTTTCCTGTTATTCTTTATGGAATGTATGAAGTCTGAGAGAGAAGAATGAGTTTCAATTGTTTCTCTTCCTGATAGAGTTCCTGCAAGGAGTGCAGTGAAACATCCACAAGGTGTGCGTTGACAAGGATTCTAAGTCTTATCTCATAAAGCTCAGGAAGGATACCGTTGTTCTCATTCCAGCAGAAGTGCAGGTGAAGCACAGGACTTGTACAAGATGTGCGCAGGCTACTCGAAGCCTTAGAAGTTATTACCTAAGGAAAATATTGAAGGACCATTGTTTCTAAGAGTGCACAGGGTCAAGAAATCAAATAACCAGAGGTTATTTGGAATTTTGTCGCAAGGAGTGCATGTAGGAGTCCTTTTGAGAGACTTGAGTTTGCAAGGGAAATCTCAGGAGGATTAGTACCTTTGAAGTGTTCAAAGGGAGGGAGAAAAATTATTGCGCATAATCTAAGTTCCAATAGAAGAACATTGGCTCATTTCACAGAGATTCATTGAGGAGTGAATCAGATGATTGAAATTCTCCATGGAGAAATCACGAAGTTGCGAGGATCGTAGGATCCAGAGGAGCTGCAAGGTGGATAAGGATTGGATGAACCCATCACTTTGGTATCAGGAATCAACATGGACCATTGATCGTGATCTATTTTGAGATATCAGATCATTTCGATGATTCAAAGTTCGTAAGTCCAGAGTGTAAGCCAAAATCCTTGGTCACTCTAGCTCTTGAATCGTGAAAAGGATTGTTAAGTGTGGAATTTCAGGATTTCGGTAATTTGGGATTTGAAATACCAGAAATCCTGAAGATAAGGAGCCAGGGGCCTTTGTATTGAAAACCCTAAAGTTACGAAACCCAAAATATCCTTGAAGTGGAATTTCGACACTTCAGGATCGGGGTTTCGACATTTCCGTTGACAAGGATTCGGGACACTTCACATAAGAACCCACGAAGTCGTGAAACATGAAGTATTGGTGAAGTGGCATTTCAAAATTTCATTGTTTCGGGTTTCGGGAACCCGAGAAGACAGTGGTTTGGAATCGAGAGTTTTGAACTCCCGGTACCTGGAAGCTCGAAATAACGTGGGCTATTGGATATAAAGGGAGGCTATTAGCCGTTGATTCCATAGAAGGCACCATTTCGGAATTCAGGATTTTGAAGTGGTAGGGGAACGGTAGTCGAAGGCTTGTTCAAGTCTTGAAAGCTGGGAAGAGTGACAAGTGGCATGAATCCATGACAGAGACAGAGTACAGCTGAGAAGATAGCTGGCGCGTACTCGTTGCCAGGTAGTGTCAATTCCCATTGACTGTTTCGTGGTTTCAAAGGTTGGAGAGTTGAGAAGCCTTGCATCAGGATTCGTGAAATCATGAAGTCCGAAACTCTAAATAATGAAAGAGTCTCGTTCATAACCATTGGAGAGCCATCCTTTGTTGAACATATCAGGATTTGGAATTTTGGTATTTTTGAAGACTAGAGGTCAGGGTTCTTTATTCTAGAATTCCAAAAGTCATGAAACATGACACAACTATAGAGGAGGACGTGGTCAAAGATTTCTGCAATTCGACATTTTGGGTTTCGGAGGTTGTAGAGACAGGAATTGCGATATCGCGAAACCTAAAATCCCGATTTGGTGAAGGGCGTGATCTTATTGAGGTCAGGAGGTTTGGGTGATGTCTTGTGTTTGATCACATGGGGCTTACTCATAAGGACCTATGGATACACTGTCATGTGTGTGAGGGATTTCCTATGGGGGAAATCTATGAGTCAATCAAACTCAAGAGGTCAGATTTAGAACAATCCTGCATGGATCTTGGCCCGAGGTTCAAGGGTCTGCACCAAGTGGTATCAGAGCTTGACTCTATTTGCATATTTTAGATGGAGGAAGAAGGAGGAAGAAGAGTACTCTGATACGCACCAAGTGGTATCAGAGCTTGACTATGTTTGTATATTTTAGATGGGGGAAGCAGGAGGAAGAAGAGTACTCTGATACGCACCAAGTGGTATCAGAGCTCAGAAAAAGTTCTTTTCTTTCTATAGCAGAGAGAACAGAGGAACATTTTACAGCCATGCCGCCAAGAAGAAGATACAGGCTAATGCCAATGCCTAATCTAGCAAGAGAAAGAGAAATGTATGAGTTACATGCCAGGCTTGATTCCATGGAGAAAACACAGAGGCACACAGTCGACATTGGGAATATCAACAAAGATGAAAGTGAAAATGAATTTGGAAACGAAGGAGAAGAAGTTACAATCGAAGATGCTGCAGATGAATGCCTATTTAGGGTTGTTGCAATGATAGGTGTCAGAGAAAAAATGGACATTCTAGTGTATGAGGGAAACCTGGATGTTGAAGAGCTTCTAGACTAGATTAGATCTCTGGATAAATACTTCGACTATGAGGATGTCGAGGAAGAAAAGAAAGTCAAATATGTCGTTACTAGACTTAAAGGGCATGCAACACTATGGTGGGATGAGCTGCAGGGTGACAGACGCTGCAAAGGCAAGCATAAAATAAGGAGCTAGGATAGAATGGTTGCAAAGATGAAAGCCAAATTTATACCCAAGGATTATCAAATCACTCTGTTTCGGAGGATGAAAAATTTGAGATAGAAGCTGATGTCAGTGAAAGAATACATTGAAGAGTTCTACAAGATAAACATTAGAGTAGGTCATCGGGAAAGCGATGATGAAAAAGTTTCCAGGTACATGAATGATTTGTGATATGACATCCAAGATGAGATGTGCATGATGACCATCCGAAATGTGGAATATTCTTATAAGATATCTCTAAAATCTGAAGAGAAGCTGAGCCATATGCAAGGTCAAAGAGGCCGAGGTAGAAGTCAAGATAGAGGCAAAACAATTGCCCAAGACGGAACTCAGAAACCTAAAGAAGAGGGAAAGAAACTTCAAACTCAACATGAGAGAGGAGGAAGATCACAGAGAGAGCAATATGTTGATAGAAATACTTTTCCTTGAGCTAGAGGAAGAGGAAGAGGCAGAGGAGGTGAAGTAAAATGATTTGTCTGTGGAAAGATCAGACATAAATCCTATGAGTGTTTAGATAGGAAGAAATATGGTGGTGAAACTCACATTGTCGAAGCTCAAGGATGGAATGTTGAGGCAGAAGACACCGAGGGCGGAAGATATTTGATGATGAGGAAAGTTATCTTGAAACCAGAGAAGGAGGTAGAGAACCCAGCCCAAAGAAATAGTTTGTTTCAAACTGCCTGCAAAACCAAGGACAGGGTATGCACAGTCATAGTGGACAGCAGTAGCACAGATAATCTCGTATCTATAGATATGGTAGAAAATATGGAGTTGGAGACTATTGTACATCCAAGCCCATACAGAGTTTCGTGGCTACAAAAAGGACTTCAAGTAAATGTCACTAAACAATGTTTGGTTGAATTTAAAATAGGGGGATATAAGGATGAAATATTATGTGATGTCATTCCCATGGATGTTTGTCATCTATTGTTGGGTAGACCATGGCAATATGACAAAAACATGATTCATGATGGGAGAAAGAACATGTACACCTTGGAGAAAAGTGGTAGGACTCATATGTTACTACCAATTAAATATAAAGAGGTGAAAACAGAGATGAGCAACAATGTACTTCTCATGAGTGGGAAGGAACTTCTTAATGAGGTTAAGAAGAAGGAAGACATGCAATTGATTGTGGTTAGGAAGCCCAAAATTGTTTTGACCAGTACGAGGATAGATGATTTACCAGAAGAAATCTAGGAGTTGCTGGAAGAATTTGTTGATATACTAGTGAACGAACTAAATTGTTCATTTCCACCTATCAGGAGTTGTTGACGGGCGAAACAGTCCATCCGTCAACTGGGAGAGTGGAACCGGTCCGGGGTTGTCTAAATAACCCAAGTCGTTTGGTATGGACCACCCTGACGAGTTTAACGGCTCCGTTGTCCGCTCTGAGGTCTCGTGAGGAAACCAAAGAGAAGGTGATCTGAGCTAAATAATCTAAACTAAGGAAACTAGAAACTAATAAACAAACTTAAACTAACTATACTAAACTAACTATAATCTACTAACTATTATATATTTACAAGATACAAACTATGATTATAATAACTCAAATCAACTGCCTAATTATCAGTTATGTTATTCCTTATTCACAAATGTACATTATGGACAAACTACAGATTTGATTAAAACCTGCAAAACTCATGTGTTCGCTGCCCTAAGACAACCAAGACWMTATTTTTATCTTTTTATGTTTTATGAAAAGAAATAAAAACCACTGAAATCAAACAATCTGATCTATCTTACTAATATTAAACAATGTAATATAAATCTAACTAACATATTATTTATATTAAACTACTTAAAATTAACAGTAAACGCCTAACTAATTAACCTGGAAACGCTCCAAGTCTGCCMTGTGTATGATTGCTTCGTAAGCTGATTGGAGGAAGAAATTCACACCATTTATCCTTTAAGCTTCTCGCAAAGGATCAGCTATAATGCTTCCTGAAGTAAGTTACAGGACAAACAAGACATAAAAGAAATCATAACAGTCTTTAGATTATAAACTTCTGCAAAAGGGAAACCTATTATGCAGCAAATCTATATATGACAATTCAATTCACAAAGAAGACAAAGATATCATTCATAAACTGAATCCTTAACTGTTATATCTTTTATCAAATTGGAAGTAACAAGGTATGCATGATAATAATAAATTATATCACTTGAATTCGATTTAGATAGCAAAGTAATACTAAACCAGAAACCAAAATGATATAC
>ML785320.1:164092-210942 GCA_009831015.1 Picea engelmannii | reverse complement strand
GTTTACCAAACAAAGCCATGTACAGATTGAAGTTGTAGGAAAATGAAGAAGTTAATAGATAGGTACATGACTTAAGGGACAAAGGATTGATTAGATAAAGCTTGAGTCCATGCGCTATTCTGATAGTGCTCATCCCGAAGAAAGATGGAGGCTGGAGAATGTGTACAGATTCAAGGGCGATCAATAAAATTACTATTAGATATAGATTTCCATTACCAAGGATGGATGACTTGATGGATTGCTTGATTGGAGCAAGATTTTTTTCAAAAATTAATTTGAAAAGTGGGTATCATCAGATTCGAATGAGAGAAGGTGATGAATGGAAGGCAACATTCAAGACGAATGAGGGGCTATATGAATGGCTTGTCATGCAATTTGTTTTAATGAATGCACCCAGTACTTTCATGAGGTTGATGAACAAATTCCTGAAGGATTTCATAGGGAAATTTGTCATTGTATATCTTGACGATATATTAATGTTCAACAAGACAGAAGTAGAACACTTGAGACATTTCACTGCAGTGATGAAGAGATTACAGCAAGAGAAATTGTTGATAAATATGAAGAAATCATCATTTATGAGGACATAACTCATTTATTTTGGTTTTGTTATCTCTACAAATGAGTTGAAAGGTGGATGCAATTAGGAATTGGCCATCGTCGAAGAGTGTGTTTGAAGTTTGAAGCTTCCATGGTTTGGCTAGTTTCTACTAGAAATTCATTCGAAATTTCAGTGGAATTGGTGCACCAATGATGGATACAATGAAGAAAAGACATAAATATTTTCACTAGATAGAAGAAGCAGAGAAAAGCTTCAACCTCCTGAAAAAGAAGATCACGGAGCAACTAATTCTGGTTTTGCCAGATTTTAGCAAGACATTCCAGGTCAAGTGTGACACGAGTGGATTTTCAATTGGAGCATTCTTGAGCCAAGATGACAGGTCGATCACATATTTCAGTGATAAACTGAATAAAGTGAAGATAAAGTACTCAACATATGACAAATAATTCTATGCAGTCATACAAGTGCTAAATAAATGGAGACATTATTTGGTTCCTAAAGTGTTTTTTTTGTACAGTTATAATCACACTTTAAAATTCGTGACTCAACAGGAGAAGTTGAACCAAAAACATGTTAAATGGGTTGAATTCATGTAGAATTTTACTTTTGTGATTAATCATATTTCTAGAACTACTAACAAAGTTGTTGACGCTTTGAGCAGGAAATGTTTGCTTATGCAGGAATTCAGAGTCAAGACTTTGGGTTTTGATAACCTCAAAGAAATGTATAAGGATGACCCAAATTTCAAAGAGGCATATGAGGCATCTGAGAATCCAATTCTTAGAGATAGAAGCCAATGGACTGAGTATATGATCCAATATGGATTATTATTCAGGGGCAATCAACTATGTATTCCAAAATGCTCCATGAGGGAGAGCCTACTAAAGGACAAACACAATGGAGGATTGGTCGGACACTTCAGTCATGATAAAACATTCTCAAAGTTAAATGGCTCATATTTTTGGCCATGGATGAGGACATATGTTAATAAATTTATGGATAGATGTAGGATTTGTCAGCACACAAAAGGGAAAAGGAAGAACATAGGGTTATATCAACCATTACCCATACCAGAAAGGTCATGGGACGTAGTGAGGATGGATTTCATATTGGGACTACCAAGGACACAAAGGGGATATGATTCAATCTTTGTGGTAGTCAAGAGATTTTCAAAAATGTCACATTTCATACCATGCCAGAAAACCAGTGACGCAACTCATATTGCGAACCTGTTTTTCAAGGAAGTCATCAGACTTCACAGTTTACCAAGGAGTATCGTGTCTAATCAAGATACCAAGTTCGTAGGGCATTTCTGGAGGACCTTATGGAAAAATATGGGGACAAGTTTGTCTTTTATCTCAACATATCATCCTCAAATGGATGGGCAAACAGAAGTTGTGAACAAAAGCTTGGGATATTTGTTGAGGATCTTAGTGACTGAACACCACAGTTAGTGGGATCACATTCTGCCACAGGCGGAATTTTCTTATAATGACTTTCTTAACAGAAGCACATGGAAGATTCCATTCCATATTGTATATGGAATGCAGCCAAGGGGAGTTTCTGAATTGAAATATGTGGAACAAACTAAATTCAGAAGTGCTAGTGTAAAAGACTTTGCAGAAGTAATGAAGGAGCTTCACAGCCGAGTCAAGGAGCGATTGCAGATTTCAAGTCAAGAATACAAGTGAAGAGCAGATCAACACAAGACACAACTTCAATTTGAATTTGGTGATCTGATTCTTGCACATCTGAGGAATAAAAGGTTCCTAAGGGGAACCTATAACAAAATAAAGATGAAAAATATTGGATCATGCAAGGTCATAAGGAAATTTGGGGCAAACGCATATGAGATTGAATTACCCGATGGGATCAGAATCTCATCGATATTCAATGTTGTTGATTTGTACCCTTACAGAGATCAGGAAGAAGGAGTAGAGAAGGGACAGAAATAGATTCAATGGACAAAACAAATGCCTGTAGCTGAAAATCCACAGATGGAAAGCATAATTGACAAGAGGGTTAGCAAAAAGACCAGGAGAAAAGAGTATTTTGAATACTTGGTCAAATAGAAGGGACATCCAATTGAAGATGCTAGTTGGGAAGATGAAGAATAAATTCATAAGCATAGAGAGACCGTGAAATAGCTCATGAACAAGAGTTCATGAAAATTTTCAAGCAAGGGAGTATGATGCAGGAGCATCGTAAGAAACTAGCCAAGCAAGCATAAAGGCAGAAGACAACTGGAAAAGCGCAACACACTGTTTGCACATTTTGAAATGTTTTTGAAAAGTTAATGAAGTGGATATTAATGTGATAGATGGGGAAAGAGTACTTAAATTTATATCTTAGATGATGTAAATAGACCTTGAGCATTGCTCTCGTTTGTAGTATGTAGAGGCATTTATGCGTAGTTAATGAAAGTAGGTAGATTTGAATTATAGATTAGACAGTTTAGAGAGTAGGAGGGAAAACAGATATAGACACTCTATCCTTGGTATCATATTATTGTTGTATCATTAGCACAGAAAAGAAAAAAGAGAGAGCTGTAGCAGAGAGTTGTAGAGAAGAACCCATGTACAAGAGTATTTGAGTTAATATATGAAGCTTTGACTAAGATTTCATGGTGTTATGATGTTTGTTGTTTACATATGTTGAATGGTATGCTTACAATTGTTTTATTCTCTCTGTTATTCTTTTGTTGTTATTATGTGTTGAATGTATGATTTCTTGTTGAATGTATGAAGTCTAAGAGAGAAGAATGAGTTTCAATTGTTTCTCTTTCTGACAGAGTTCCTGCAAGGAGTGCAGTGAAATGTTCGCAAGGTGTGCGTTGACAAGGGTTCTGATTTTTATCTCAAAAATCTCAGGAAGCATACCATTTTTCTCATTCCAGCAGAAGTGCAGGTGAAGCACAGGAGTCGTGCAAGGTGTGTGAAGGATACTTGAAGCCTTAGAAGTTATTACCTAAGGAAAATATTGAAGGACCACTGCTAGAAAGAGTGCACAGGGTCAAGAAATCAAATAACTAGGGGTTATTTGGAAGTTTTCTACAAGGAGTGTGTGCAGGAGTCCTTTTGAGAGACTTGAGTTTGCAAGGGAAAGCTCAGGAAGATTAGTACCTTTGAAGTGTTCAAAGGGAGGGAGCTAAATTATCATGCAGAAGCTAAGTTCGAGTAGAATAACATTGGCTCATTTCACAGAGATTCATTGAGGAGTGAATCGGATGGTTGAAATTCTCCGTGGAGAACTCACAAAGTTGCGAGGACCGTAGGATCCAAAGGAGATGGAAGGTGGATAAGGATTGGACGATTGATCATGATTTGTTTTGAGCTGTCAGATCATTTCGGGGATTTGGAGTTTGTAATTCCAGAGTGTAAACCAAAATCCTTGGTCACTGTAGCTCCTGAATCGCGAAAAAGGATTGTTAAGTGTGGAATTTCTGAATTTTGATAATTCAGGAATTGGAATACTAAAAATCCTAATTACAAGGAGCCAGGGGCCTTTGTATTGAAAACCCTAAAGTTACAAAACCCGAAATATCCTTGAAGTGGCATTTCGACACTTCAAGATCGGGGTTTCGGCGTTCCCATTGACAAGGATTCATGACACTTCACATAAGACCCCGCGAAGTCATGAAACGCAAAGTATTGGTAAATTGGTGTTTTGGCATTTTGGTGTTTCGGGGTTCAAGAACCCAAGAAGACAGTGGTTTGGAATCAAGAGTTTCAAACTCCCGGTACCTAGAAGCCCGAAATAACATGGCCATTGGATCTAAAGGGAGGCTATTAGCTGTTGATTCCATAGAAGGTGCCATTTCAAAATTTTGGATTTCTAGGTGTTAGGGGAATGATAGTTGAAGGCTTGTTCAAGTCTTGAAATCCAAGAAGAGTGACAGATGGAAGGAATCCATGACAGAGACAAAGGAAAACTGAGAATACAGGTGGAACATACTCATTGCCAGGTAGTGTCAATTCTCGTTGACCATTTTGGAGTTTCAAAGGTTGGAGAGTCGAGAAGCCTTGCATCAGGATTCATGAAATCACAAAGTCCAAAACTCTGAATCGGAAAAAGAGTCTCGTTCAGAACCATTGGAGATCCAGCCTTTGCTAAATGTATCAAGATTTGACATTTCATTATTTTTGAAGACAAGAGGTCGGGGTTCTTTGTTCCGGAATTCCTGAACTCACGAAATTTGACACAACTGTAGAGGAGGACGCGGCCAAAGATTTTGACAATTCAGCATTTCAAGTTTCATAGGTTGTAGAGATAGGAAACTCGACAACAAGAATCGTGATATTGTGAAACCTAAAATCCTAATTCAACGAAGGGCACAATCTTATTGAGGTCGGGAGATTTGGGTGATGTCTTGTGTTTGATCACATGGGGCATACTCATAAATACCTGTGGATACACCATCGTGTGTGTGAGGGATTTCTTGTGGGGGAAATCTAAGAGTCAATTAGACTCAGGAGGGAAGATTTAGAATGATCCTACATGGATCCTAGCCCGAGGGTCTGGGGTCTGCACGAAATTTGAACTTGATCTCCAAGTCCTTCAACGAGTCCTACAATCCAATGAAGATCAAAGAGAAACCATACTTACTATCCTACCATAATTAGTTTAAAACTATATTCATCTAAAAAAACAATCTCATGCAAATGTACACGATCTTGAAGGAAACAAGCCAAGCACATGTATTAATGAGAACAAAATAAGTTGCTTACAAAGTGTAGATGCAGATATAGTATCCTCACCAAAATCCCCTTGTCCAACCCCTTGCTCGAATGATCCAAAATCAAAATGACAATACTTTTCACTAATTATTCCCCTTCCTTTCACCATGAGGGTTCCTGCTTATATAGGCATTGAGAGGCTTAACCACCTTAGATATTCTTGGGATAAGTTGAGGATAGTTCTCCATTAGTTGTGGAACTCCCCTTAGATCCAACCTTGGACTTGTATTTGAGCTAAACTAACTCAGATATTTCTCATCTAACTTCAGAGATAAGGGGGATTTGTTCCATGATTTTCTCAATACACTAGCGCTCCCTTAAAGTGGGCCATAGAGAGTTCCAACACTCTCTACTAAGAGGGCAAGGACTGCTAGTGCTCTTTGCAAGTGGGTAGGGGACCACCGATCTCCAAAAATTCTTTTGTGATGGTATTTTCTCAAGGTAAAATTTGTTACTCTTTGCCAAAATATATTTTTACTTATTTTAACTAGTCTTAGAGGATATCTCAAGTGTTCTTATGGTGTCATTCGCAATGTGATATAGGTGAGATGACAATATGATTTTTGTGAAACTTGCGACACTTGTGACAAAAGTGAGACACTTGCAACACTTGTGATAATGACAATGAGACATCATAGAAGTGAGTAATTTTGACGTGTAACAAAGGTTCCCAAGGGGAACATATAATAAACTAAAGTTAAAGAAGATAGGGTCATGCAAAATAATAAGAAAATTTGGTGAGAATGCTTATGATATAGAACATCCAAAAGATGTGGGTATATCACCATATTCAATATTGCAGACTTGTATCCTTACAGAGAAGATGGATTCTAAGGACACAAAGATCAAAAGGAGATCCAATGGAAAAAGAATATGCTTGTAGCAGAGAAGTCACGGATGGAGTAGATCGTAGATCAACAAATTGGTAAGAAGACCCGAAGTAAAACATATTTTGATTATTTGGTAAAGTGGGAAGGATGACTAGTAGAAGATGCTAGTTGGGTAAATGAAGAAGGTATCTAGAATCATGGAAGGTCAGTCCGCGAACTCATGGACATGATTCCATGAATTTTTTCATCCAGAGGAGTATGATGAAGGAGCATCTCCAACAAAGCACAAGCGGAGGATAGCTAGGCGCACTAGCAGACATTTTGAAGAAATTTCAATTTTAAAGAATGTGTATCAAGCAAATATTTTGAAAATAATTGTAATTAAGGAACATATTTAATGCTATAGAGATGGATAATTCCATGAAGACATAAGAGAATGTATTTATTTAAATGAAGTTGAGTGTAGTACATATTCGATGTATTCGATCTGATCTGTCTGTCACAAATATTTATTGTGATAAAATCTAAGTAGTTGATAGACTTTAATTAGATATGATAGTTTTAGAGTCATTAGAGGGAAGAACTTAAGGAGCCCTCTTGTATAAATCTTTGTATTGTTTCCCAGTATAGGTTGTTCATGGGCTGCTGAAAGTTAAGTTGTTGTTAGGTTGCAGATAGTTGTTGTATAAGTTATCAAAGAAGTGTATGAACATATGTATAGTTCAATTGAATGAATATAACAGAGGATCATTGTCCCAAATGTATGGTGTTGAGGCATCTATCTGAATGAATGATTGATATACTTTTTGTTTATTTGAAGTTCTCTGTTATTTATTGTTCTTGTTTTTATGCATGCATTTACATGGATAGATGTGTGAATTTGTGAGGTTTTACAATAATCTTCATTTGTTTCTCTTCTATGAGGAAGTGCAAGTGTGCATAGTGGTTGCAAGGTGTGTGTTGACATGGTATGTTTCGACTCTTAATATCAGAAGAGATAAAATGAACTATGTGTGCAAGGAGTGCATAGAGCCTGCAAGGTGTGCGTGACAGAGTCCATTTTGACTCAGAATCTCAGGAGGAGTAGCTGAAATTTTCCACCGGGTGGTTGGATTTCAAAGGAGGACTTGTTTCAAGGCATGCACATACTGAAATTCGTCGAAGTGTCAAAATAAGTTTTTTGAGAAGACAAGATTTCGAGGAAGAATGACAAGAAATATTCTAAGGAAGGATTCCTTTGAGATTTCCCAGGTTCAGTGGAGTGAGATCTATCCAGGATGGATTGGGGTCATTCTAGACCGCCATATCTAGGAGGAGTTGCACAAAGGTTAGCCATGAAGTATTTCATAATTCAAAGTATTCAAAGTGTTGGAAGGGTAGGATTGATGAAGTCACGAACTCATGAGGAGAATATTAACCGTTAGCTCTGAGGAAACATGTGGCAACGGATTAGAGAATACGGGTTTTAGAGATTCAGGAGAAGTAAGTGTGGAGTGGGTGAAGCTTTGCGAAGTCATGAAACCTAAAGAATAACTAGACCGTCAGATCCAAGGAGGCATGTGGAAAAGACCCATGAATTTGGAGGAAGATGTTTCAGCAGGAAACAAAAGAGAATATTGCAGTATTGTCAGAGCCTAAAGTGGCAAAGGGTTCCTAGGAGTCTAATGCAAGACTAGTACTCATAAATCAGTGTCACCAGGTGTCGTGAGAAGAATTGTAAGTGGTATGAAATTACACATGACATCAAGGGGACCTGTGAGAGTGTATAAATTTCTCAAGGTCAACTGAAGGCTGAAGAACCAATTTGGTTCGGAGAGTTTGAAGATCCAAGACCGGGAGGTTGTAAAATCCCTAGGAGAGAAGGGGTTTGTGTGCGTCAGTTTCCATTCATAAATACACATTTAGGTACATCAACCAAAAAGGTAATAAAGAACAACATTTGATTCATGCATTAATACTGAATACACAAGTTGTAGATTCAAAATTTAGGCCTTTGTTTATATTCATAATACCAAAATCTGATGCATTGTTTGTCTGGTTCTCACCCAGAACTCCATATTCAACTATAATATAGTATTGGCCCATTACATTAGTGAATCTTGTCACCACATCATTATTCAACAACATGAATAGTAATATTTTTGGACTAACATACTATAAAAATGGCATTACATCCCTTTCATCGACCTTTCACTATTACCCTGTCATTATTCATTATTATCCTATTACAATCACATCGGTCTCATATATATAATCCAATATTCCTGGTTAATGAATCAAGAGTTATTTCTTTTCTTGATCTTTATATTGATGTTGTGTTGTCCCTTTAACCTTTTTTTGTTTCTTCCTTTCTTGTTTTTTCCAGCTTCTCAACAACTTGCACAACTTCCATTCTCCAAAATGAAGCGGCAACGTGCTATGTGGAAATTCTAACCAACAAAACGAAGGGCCCAATAGGCTCCGACCACAATCCTTGAATCTCCCTGAGTCAAATATTCATCTTTGTTGTGGTCTCTAGGTTGGATTGTTGTTCTTTCTTTCCTTCTGGTTTTGATTTGCTTTCACTTCTGGAATCAACTATTTTTAGTTTCTCTTCTTCAAATGAAGGGCCCAACTAAGGTACAAGATCGAGGGCTCTCTTTCTGACCTCTTGGAAGTTAACCACTTTATCCCACCACTTCCTGGAAAGAAGTGAAGCTTCAACAACAAATTTTTGAGTGGCGTATGTGATGCATTTGTTTGGATTTCACACAACTAAGGAGTTCCATTCAGATTCAACGATGGAATCGATTTGATGCATATTTAGGTATGTTGTCTGAACTATTGGTCGAAACTCACATAGCTATTTCTTAGCAACTATTTGGGATTCATATAATGCATTCAATTCATTATCCACTTTCTATATTTTGTCGAACTTTTCCTATTGTTCTAGTGGATCCAAGGTGTTGGCTACTTCTGCATTAAGTTATTGGATCTTTCCGCGCAAGTCCTCCAATGTGTGGTTTCTTCTTGAGATGATTTCCATCCAATCGCTTACCTCTTTGAAGATCTTAGTGCATTCTACAGTCCATTTGTGCAAGGTTTCTCTTGCATTATTCCCTTCTAAGACAATATTCTCCATTTTCTCTCGAAATTATTGGGTTGCAATTCAAATTCTTTCTTGTTGTCTCGTAGTTGTGCTTCAAGGCTCTATGCTCTTTCTACCATTTCTAAGCAAACAACATGAATCAATTCAATATTGTCCACAAGATCTCTTGTTTTTATAGACTCTAGGAGCTGAGGTAGTGTCTTCTTAACCATCGTCTAGGTCTTTGAGAGTTTTTCTTTGACTTTATCCACCTTCATTTCTTCCTGGATCCTGGTGTGTTCCTACTATGTTCATTTTTCTTGCGCAACAAGTCCTTCCTATTTCAAAAAAATTTCTTCTCTTTCAGCTTGTTGGATCCTCTTCTCTAGTCTTTCAGTTGAGGCTCTAATTATTCCTACCATCTAGGTTGTTGGTAGTTGTGTGAGCTCACCTGATGAAGGAGTGGCATCCATGGGTACTCAAACTTGCAGTGGCAGTCCACTAGCCATCGATTGTGAAGAAGGTGTATCCACCTCTTCTTCTCCTGGGGATGGAATTTGTAGTTGGTGTGCAATTCAAGCCTTCAATTATTCTGGGAATTGAGGAAAATATTTTGTCTTGGCCAGGCAGAGATGCAACAATTTTGCACATAGCTGTGGGTTTTGGAATACTGGTTCCAGTTTCTCTTGAAAATGTGTTGCACTCTACCTTGATATAGTTTCAAGTTCCTTCTAAACCTTCTATTCTTCTGCCTCTTTCTGTAACACCATTTCTAGGGTTCCACTTATGTGGATGGGAATATCAACATTGAAAATTGAGAGAGGATGTTGAGTGCTTGGGACTTGCAGTAGTGGAACAATTTGACTCTCCCTTGAAGGAAAAGTGTTTTGAATAGGTACAAATGGAATGAATGACTAACTCAAGATTTTAGGGGTCAGAGTAATGAGTTCTAATAACTTCTTGGGTAGGTTTGGGAGATCCAACTACATGGGATCAGGTGAAGTGGTTTGGGGTTGCATGGTCATTTCTTGCAGTGGCGATGGGGGTTGTGGGGGCGATTGGGGTTTCTTAGTGATTATGGTTATGGATGCAGTGGTATTTGGTTCAGGATCATCCTAGATGTCGATCACCTTTTGGGTTGCTCGCATACGAGGTATGGTCGAGGAAGTTGGTTGGGGATTCAAAACCTTCACCAGGGAGAGCTATGTCCTGGGTTTCTTAACTAGTGKATCTCTTATGAAAATAGTAGCAAGGATGTCATTGAAATCCTTACCTGATAGAAAAACTTGGTCAGGAAGTTGTAGGAACATGGGAAATGTCMTCTTCTTTCATTCCATAGGTTGTGTATCCTCTTCATMTTCTGAGTCCATTGACATCGAGATGTTTTTCTTCTTCTCATCTGGGCTAGAACTCGACCCTACTACTTCTTTGTGCCCCTTTTTCTTCAGGAGCTCTGCAGGAAAGAGGTAGTGCATGCCATACTTGCATGGATTGTTCTTGAYRCCATTCCATGACATGAATTCTTTTTCAAAGGCTTCCTCATCTAGGTAGAAGGGGAGCAACCTCAAGTGGAATTCTTCTATCTTTGTATGCCTCAGATAGACAAGAGTGTTGTGGAAATTCAAGGAAAAGGTGATGTTTTGGGTGTTCAAGTTTAACAACTCTTGTGGTATGTGTCATCTCTGAGTTGCATCAATATTTAGGTTGTACCACTTTGATAAAGAGACATTGTTGAATTCCTGGTTCTCCTAATCCTCCCTTGAGTGCCAAGGTTAGAATATTTTTGCAAGGAAATCTTTGTCTGCTAATTTCAAATGTCTCCCCATATGTGGCTTCCATTTCCACATGGTGAATGCTATTAATAGGTACCCATAAGTAAAGGTTACACCTTTCTCTTGAGCTTCCTCACATGCTACTAGGAGTTCCTCTAGAAGATAGTTGAACCAATTGGATACAGACCCATTTGTGCAAAAATCAGCTACAGAAATTGCATCGAGGGTGAATTCACCTTTGTAATAAGATCGCAGGACCTTGCTTGCGATTATATAGCATGTCATATAAACCATTTCTGGGATAATTGGGTCAATCCTTATTTTTTGACCATCTCTATGTATGTGGAACTTCTCATACAGGATAACCTCGCCTTTCTTTCTCCCATGCTTTCTCGGGCCTTGGAATCCTTTGGCGACATCCTCACCCTTGAGAGATAAGTTGATGAGTTGGTGGATGTCATCTGCATGAATCAGATACCTTCGGTCAAGCCATATAATTGTTTAATGCACTCAGCTAATCAATAATTTTGTGTAGCATGTAACCTCACCAATGGTCCCGAAGACTGGTAAGTCTCTGAGGTTCATGATTGTAGAGTTGAATAAATTGATAAATTCAGGCTTGGGGACAAATTGCATCCCTCCAATGGAATCCAGAGCCAAGTCCTAGAGCACGTCGATGTTCATATGTGGGAACAAAACTTGGTCTACCAAATCTACGTCCAATAGCTTTACTTTCCCTATCTTTACTTTGACATCCTTGAAGATCTTGATGCGAGGATCATATGGTTCATATAGGATTTATTATTTGGGAGATAAACTCTTGAATCCTGTTTCTCTCGGCATGGTAGCTCTGAAGTGTTGATTTTCTAGGTAAATTGGGGTTGGCTTTGTAATAGGGGAACAAAAAGATTTCAGGGTATGCACAATTACATGAAATTCAAAATATGGCTAACAGGAAATGGTGATGATTATCGTGGATCGACAGAGTCTTATAACTAGATAAATGGATAATTTATGTAATAACACATAAATACACTCATGATTAGGCCATAAACACGTTTTTAGGCTTAAGCATATGATGGGATGGATAATGGGGTAGGATCTATCAACTGATATGGGATTTTAATGAACGGGCTGACAAGGACATGGTTGGGCTGAGGTTCTTATCCTTTTAATGAATGAGACTAATGGTGGGGATACTAATGGAATCTACATGTATCATGCATTTATGGATTAACAGAAAGTTTAACGGGTAATGGTGGATTTCATAAAGTGTATGACTAGATTGGGTATGTGTGGCACATGGGCTATGATCGAGCTCAGATTCTCCCTCCCTCCGACCAAAATGGGGTCCCCATCATATTAAATGAATTCATTGAATGTAATGGTGGATCTTTCGATCCTGTGTGGATGAGTAAGCATTTTTTCACAAAAGAAACGCTTAGAATGAAACATAATGTATGTCACTGCGCATTAAATCCACACTCAGACATTTATTAACTGAATTAAACAAATTGCAAGAAATGAAAATATAACTATTGTACATGCACCTTCATCCTAAAGAAACCTTGTTTTGTCTCAAGAATGATAAATGTAGGGTCTTAGGAAGACACCATTCACCCATCCTGGACAAAGGATACCATCTAGTTGCACGAGCCTGACTGCACCAGAGTGTCGGATTTCCACAACTATGAATGAACCCAACCAATGCATGCACAAATTTCCTGGATTTTTCTGATATTGGTTTTCATATAGGAGAACATTGTCCCCTTGAAAAAATATATTGGAATTAATATACCTATCATGCCAAGCTTTCTACTGGCCTTCTCAACTGTCTAATGAAAATCCCCTAAAAATATTGCTTCTTCAAGTTTTTGCAAGTCTGCAATCCTCTGTGTAACTGATTCATCATCTGTCATGTGTGTAGCCTATGCTATATAAATATTAGGGGTGATAAATTATGAGGGTACAACAACTTATTTTCCATATACCAACTAAAATGGGGTGTATCTATGTAAATTATTTGTGGTATTCCTGTAATCCCATAAGACTGTTGGAATTCTATCATCCCAGTCCTCCCGGTTTGCGCAACATACTTTTATGATTCCTCTTTCCATAATTTTATTAAAGGCCTCTACCATACCATTATATTGTGGATGGTAAGGGCTTCTCTTATGATGTTGTATAATAAATTCAATCGTTAAAATTGCAATTGTATTGCTGATAAAATGTGTACCTTGACCACTGGTTAGACTTCTAGGACATCCAAACTGAGTGATAACATTCTTGAAGATAAATCTAGCAGTTGTATCTGTAGAAAAATCTTGGATTATCTCTGCTTCAACCCATATTGTAAGGTAATGAATTGTGGTAATGATGTATCGGGCATTTGAGTGCTTAGCCAAGGGGTTGATCAGTCTCATAAAATCAACAACCCACTTCTCAAATGCTTGAAGTGCTTTGATTGGCTTAAGGGGTAATTCATATCTATGAGACAGATTTCCTACTCTTTGGAAAGTGTCACAAGCTCTATCATATTCCTTAGCATCTTTAAATAACATGTCCCACCATAAACCAACATGAAGTACCTTTTGTGTAGTGGCCTTACCTCCAACATGTCCTCCCACAACTCTACTATGGAATTCCCACATGATATCCTGCCTTTCATTGTATAAGACACATCTCCTAAGGATGTTGTCGAGTCTCAATTTGTAAATTTTCCCGACAATCAATTGATAATATGCTGTGAAAACCACCATATGTCACTTCTGGGTTACAAAGTACGTTTGTAGGAAGGTTCCTGTACTGAGGAAGACAACAATGTCTTCAATATACTCTATAATGGATTTAATCTGGAACAGGTCTGCATCTAGGAGCTAATCATCTACTGCTCCATCACTTTCCCATAACTCCAACTTTGAAAGGTGATATGGACCTACATTGCATCTTCCTGGTTTGACAATCACTTCAAATGAAAATTCTTGAAACAACAATAGCCATCTACAAATTATTCCTTCTAATATTGGTTTATTGACTAGGTACTTCAATGCATAATGGTCAGTGAAAAAATTTAAATGAGAGCCTAATAAGTAGTATCTAAACTTTTGTAATGCATAAATCATAGCCAAACCTTCTCTTTTAGTGGTTGTGTAATTGCTCTCATCTTGCGATAGTTTTCTACTGGAAAAGTAAATAGGGTGGTCCATATTTCCTTCCCCTGGTTGCGCTAAAATGGATCCCAGGGCGATTCCTGATGCATCCACACGTACATGGGATTCAATTTCAAAATTTAGAAATATAAGGATCGGTGCACTACTTAGTTTCTCTTTGAGAATGTCAAATTCCCTATCACACTCATGCGTCCATCGGAATAGTTCATACTTCTTCAACAATTTCTCAAGGGGTGTTGTAATAGTTGCATATATTTTGATGAACCTGTGGTAATATCATGTATGTCCTAGTGTGGAGCGAAATTTTTTTTCACTTGTAGGTGGTGACATGTTGAGAATGACCACAAATTTAGATAGGTCTTTTAGGACTCCTTCTTTGCATACAATATGGCCTAACATATTGGCATGAGGTACACAAAAAATACACTTTCTTAGATTTAGAGATATATGCATTTCATGACATCTATCAAACATTAGGCTGACATGATATTTTAACATGTTGTACACCATCCAATCATCCATATAGACTTATACAAACTTGTGGATGAATTCTCGAAAATTTGCTATCACAATTTGAGATAAAATTGCAGGGGCATTCTTCAAACCAAAGGGGAATACATTGTATGTGAATGATCCCCATTCAGTTATGAATGTAGTATTCTTCTTTTCTCCCTCTATGATTCTGAATTGATGATATCCTGAGAATCCATCTATAAATGAATGGGATTATTTTCCCACAACTTGATCTAATACCTCGTCACTAAAACGTGTGGGAAACGAATCATGCACACATGCAAAATTTAGACTCATGTAATACACACAGACCCAGATTTCTTATTTTCCTTTATTACTTTAGATAAATATGGGGCTAATCCATTCTTCTTATTCAATAGGGAAAATAAGTCATGCCACAAGAATCTTGTCCACTTCTTTCTTAACCTTTTCTTTTATTCTAGGGTTGAGGAGGTATATTGGTCCGTTATTCACAGGTCTTGAGCTTGGTTTCAACTCTATTTTCATTTCTCCCATGGCTCCTTTTATTCCTTTTAGTTCCAAGAACTTTTTTGGGAACAAGTCCTCATACTCCCGCAATAGATTATGTACCTTATTTATAGCTTGCTCATCCCAGTAGTCTCATATCGAAGCTATCTTAGGATTCTCTACGCTCCCTACATTGACTTTCCACAACTTTAGTGGGTGATTATAGGAGCTACATGTGTGACTAGGTATGGTATCCTGAATCTCTCTACTGCCTTTGGCTTCTTTAATGTCTAAGCTTATAATCTCTTCTAAACCATCAGGGTTTTCTATGTCTCTCTCAACTTTACAACAAGGTACATATATCTTATCAATTTCAAGACTCAGACTATACTGAATAAAGTGAACATGGTCATCACATATTACTGTACTTTTTTTTACAAATGTCAGTAAAAACATTTCCCTGATTCTTTGAAGGACAATGTTTAGCTCGAGATACTTACTTGTAAAGGAGAAATCCTTGCAAAATTGTTCTTGTAAGAACTTCCAATAGTTTGTTTGTCTTATGGTCTCCTCATGTGTATATGAGGCCCTTAGAATAGGCCCCAATGAATGGAAAAATACCTGGAACCATAGGTGAGAGGGTACCTCCACAACTCTCCACTAATTTAAGAAATGTTCAATATGCATCCAAGAGTCAGATCGTCCATCGAACAGTTGTGCATGTTGTAAATATATCTTCATTTCTTCTTTTAGCTGGTCCCTCCCCTGGAATCGACATCAGATGGCTTTTTTTGTATCCTACCACTCTATAATCTAGGCTTTATGGGTGGCCCACCATCTAGCAGGAGTATCTTACAAGGATAAGTCAAGAACATAAATCCTTTTTTCCTCCGCTATCTTTTCTTCCATTCTGGAGAGAAAACTATGTACCTCTAAGGTACCATTGTATGTAGGGGGTTCTTTGACCTCAGTTCCAATCCATCTTATTTCTCTAACAGTTGCACATCATATTGAGAATCACTCATATGAACCTTGTTTCCAATTGTCAAACACCACTTCTGACTCCTCATCAGTAGATTGTATTCTTCTCCAACTTATTGATCCATCTGTTGTAGTATTTATGTAATCTAGTCTTGTTACTATTGTGATGGTTTATAATTGGTCAAGGGCTTATGAATCCATATTATGGTCCATTGGTTCAATATATGTTGTCCCTAGACAAGGATCTAAGGGTTGAACTACTTTTATCATGTCTGCTTCAAACGTCATGGTGTCCCTCTTTAGATCAATGATAGAATAGTTGTCATATTCCCAATCAACCTTGAGTAGAGCATGATAGGGGTCCTTATCTCCCATGATTTCAATCACCTCAAAATTAGTTGTGGTCTCAACTCCTGCAACATCTATTTCCACATTTTTCAGCCTTCCTACTTGGAAGATGCAGTATTGATTTTCCATTCTCAACTGGATGGGGCAATATACTAGCTGAGGTTTTCCCAAACCTTCCTAGGTATTTTTGGGTTATATGTTGACATTTGATCCCAAATCTAGTATGACATCCTTGATTTCAAACTCATCTAGCCAGGCTTCTAACCTAAATTATTTCCCTGTTCACACCTTTCTTCTTTGTATTATTTGGGTATTATTCTTAGGGAGGTTAGTCCTTACGATGGATTATGGGGTTACCTCATTCCCTGGTATCAATTATAGGGTGTTTATCAACTTCAGTAAGTTGGTAATCCCCTAGGATATCAAAGAATAATTGAAACCAAATAATTATTACACTTTGAGACTGTTCAGGGTGTTTTCTTGGAATTATAGAATTCCTAGGTGTTGGTGGTGAGGTATGGGATTGAACAAGGTTAGATTGATAGGCAGCTCTAGGAGGATTCTCTATTACTTCTAGAATGGGGATACTCTTAAATATATTTATTACATTTTTGAAAAACAACTTTTTTTTACAAGATCATACTTGTCATCTTTAGGAATAGCTTTCTGAATCTTGGGCTGATTGTCTATGTCTGCACTAGTCTTTGATCCTCCACGAGTGATGATGTTAATATTTGGTATTTTTCCCTTGTTTCCCCTTTTTAATTCTAATTTTATGATATTATTTCCGCTTTGATGAACCCAATCTTCCCACTTTGCGATCAATTCTGGAAAGTCTTCTGTTGCGTGCCCATTATTCCTACAGTGCGGGCACCATGGTAATATTGGGTGAGGGTAGTCTCTGGCCAAATGAAATTGTTTTTTGTAGCTGTAGCATTGACTCGACCTTCTACCTCCATTTATCCCTCTTCTTAATCAACCTCCATCTCCTCCTCTCTGGCCTATTCCATGTCCTTGGGGAGTTTCATTTACTCTAAATGTTGTCTAGTCTAATCTGTCAGCAGGTGTGTCCAATGCTCTACATTGATTTGCGACATGGGTCATAGATGAAAAAAACTCATAGTGTATTGTATTTGGTGCAGTTGCATACTTCTTAATTATAGTACACTGCCTTGGTGCATGTACCTGTGTTCGAAAAATCTCACAACACTTTGTTGTCTGAGAGGTTTGAGCACCTGGGAAGGTATTATACAACCCTGGTGTATGGAATGGTGGAGTTGAAGATACTTGCACAACTCCTCCCATGGGTCCTAAAGAAATCCCCATTAGGTTGTACCATTCCCCTTATGCACGAACATTCATCTACCATATGCCGTTATGTGTAGCATCTTGTGCACCAAACCTGAGGGCGCCCTGGTCTTTGTGTGGTTAATTCTTGAATATTTTCTATTAGTGCTGATATTTGTCCTTGAAGTTGTGATAAATTTTAATCTAATGGGGGCCTGGTCATTCTCATATTTCCTGGATAACCTACCATGGATTCAATATTCATCAATTGTTCCAAGTCTTCTCTTAATGTGGCTATCTGTTTTTGCGTTAAAGGAATTCTCTTGAGAGGTAGTAATCCTTGGATATACCATTCCCTCTAGTGATATTCATGAAGTGGATGTGCTATCCTCCCAATAGAATCCTTGAACTTTTGGTTGTAATCCCTGGTATATTATCCTTCCCTTTGTTGAATCTCTTTCAACTCAAAGAGAACTTGTTTCCCTGATTGAGGTAGTTTGAATTCGATGATGAAATTCAAATGAAATAGGCCAATGGTGAATTCTTTCCCTTACAGCCTAGGTTTAATATCCTTCATATACCATTTCATAGCATGGCCCCTCAAGGTATTATGAAATTCTACTAACTTATTTTCATCGACGGTCCTTATGGACCTCCAGATGGCTTCACACAAAAACCATTGTTGCTCTACATATTCATCTCCTTGACCCCATAATTCTGGGCATCGGACGATCGATCCTCCCATATGTCCATCCATTGTGGGTCTTACTGTTTCTATTAGAATAAAACTTAATGGTCATGGTTTAGATATGCTTGGGAATCACAATATCCTCCCAATTTTTACACTTACAGACTAATTCTGACTAACTGGTTGCGAAGGAATATAAATAGAATAAGTAGGTGGTATAGAATTTACCACGGGTATAGGGGACACCTGAGGGATGGGTGATTCAGGGCTGGTTCCAATGGATTCTGGGTGAGTTTCTTTGATTTGGGGGGTCTCATTCTCTTCCTCTATAGAAATCTTCTCTGCATGATTCTCGATGTTTCCTGCTATCAGGGATGAATATTCTTGATCTCCCACAAGGTCCAAACCTTCTTCATCCTCCCTTTATTCTCCACATTCTTCTTCTCATCCACCCATTTGGGACTACTTCCTCTCTGCGCTTCTCTCTACTGGAATATTAGACTAGCCAGTCTTTCTTTTCTTCTCACCTTTCTCAACTCTTCCTTCCTTTGTTTTTATGTTCCTCTTGATCTGAGTTCTCTCTGCAACACCTTAGACTGTTTCATTGCTTTATTTACTTTTCTATGCCACCACTTCTCAACCATGGCGGCTCTCCTTAAGGCTCTCTCATTTCTTTTGTTCACTTATTGATATTCCCTCATCTGTCAAAGAACCCCTCCCCCTTCGCAGGTCATGATCCCACCCCAAAATCACCCTACCCCAAGCGTAGGTGTTTAGGCTTCCATATTGGTTGAGGGAATAGTTATCATCCCCTCCTCCATCAATAATACTTTGATCCACAGGGGAATTTCACTCAAAAATATACTGCGCACAACTTTCTTGAAAATTTCTTCTGCGCGTGAAAAATATTGGTGATTCTCGGTTGCAAATTTGACAATATATCCCTCCAGAGTCGTGCGAACCTAGAAATCGACTACTCACATGATCAGGTGATCCAACTGATGAAGTGATGTGATATTCTCTGTATCCCAAGTACAAGTCTCCTTGACGTGTTATTGGAATTCTAGAGCTTCTTGGAGCCTATATATCCAATGGAATAGTTCTTCCATAAATTTAGCCCAGAATATCTCATACTGGTCACTCAATCTTTCTGAGTAAAATATAGAATCTCTTGTATTCTTCTAGATTTTTCCTTGTAGCTCTGATTCCTTCCATATAAATGCATCACACTTTCTTTCCCACCATTTTTGAATCTCAGATCTATATATATGTGGAATCATTCTCCTCACAAGTTCCCTTTTAAGGCATAGGTCCCAACCATGGAATCATTTTGTTGGCACAAAAAGTGTTCAGACCAGGGTCCTTCTTAGGTTACCAAAAAAGGTACTGAAGTAGTCTAGATTGTTGGAATTTTCATCTTTGTGGGAGGGAAGAAGTCTCACTCGAAGTGAAACCGAGACATGAAAGAGAGGGGAGGGTAAGGAGAATACTTAGATAGACCTCTAAGGTATCAAGTCTCACTATAATCCTGCACATAATAGACTAAGCCTGTAACAATATTGAGAAATTTCTAACTAGGAAATAAATAAACAAATTTGCATTTCCATTCATAATGACACATTTAGGTACATAAACCATAAAGGTAATAAAGAAAAACATTCCATTCATGCATTAAGACTGAATACACAAGATGTAGATTCAAAATTTAGGCCTCTGTTTATATTGATAATACCAAAATCAGATGCATTGTCTCTCTAGTTCTCACCCAGATCTCCATATTCAACTATACTATAGTATTGGCCCATCACATCAGTGACTCTCATCACCACATCAGTGTTCAACAACAGAAATAATAATAGCTCTGGACTAACATACTAGAATAATGACATTACAACCCTTTCATCGACCTTTCACTATTAGCCTATCATTATTCATTATTAGCCTATTACAATCACATCAATCTCCTATATATAATTCGATCTTGCTCATTAAGAACTCAAGAATTATTTCTTTTTTTGATGTTTCTTCTGATGTTGCACTATCCCTTTAACCATTTTCCATTTCTTCTTTTCTTGCGTTGTCCAACTTCTCAACAACTTATGCAAATTCCATTCTCCAAAATGGAGGTGCAACGTGTTGTGTGCAACTTCTAACCAACAAAACAAAGGGCCCAACAGGCTCTAACCACAATCCTTGAATCACCCCGAGTCAAGTCTTCAAATTTTTTGTGGTCTTGAGGTTGTGTTGTTGTTCTTTCTTTCCTTTTGGTTCTAATTTGCTTTTACTTCCAACTTCGACTGTTTCTGGTTTCTCTTCTTCAAACAAAGATCCCAACTCAGGTAGGATTTCAGGAGATCTCTTCTTGACCTCTTGGAATTTATCCAGTTTATCACACCACTTCCTGGCAAGTAGTGAAGCTTCAACAAAAAAATGTTGAGTGGCATTTGTGATGCATTCCTTTATCTTTGACGCAACTAAGGAGTTCCATTCAGAGTCAACGATGGCATCGACTTGATGCATCTGCAAGTATGTTGTCTAAACTACTAGTCGAAACTCGCATAGCTCTAAGGCTTAATTGGTCCAATAAACTCAATAGCCCACTTATCAAAGGCTTGCAGTTCCCTAATCAGCTGAAGAGGTAATTCATCTCTACATGATGGTTTCTCTACTCATTGAGAAATGTCACAAGACCTTGCATAGACTTTAGCATATTTGAATAATGTGGTCGACCATAATCTATCTTGGAGAACCTTTCATGTTGTAGATTTCCCTTTAGCATTCCCTCTCGCAACTCCACTGTGGCATTCCCATAGGATACATTTCATTTCATGGTTTAGGACACACCTTCTAAGAATTCTATGGAGTCCCATCTTATATATTTTTCCTGCAATTAATTGGTAATATACTACGCGGACCACCAGGTGCCTCTTCTGGGCTGCAGAATAATTATTTGGGAAAGTTTGTGTACTAAGGAAAGTAGAAATATCTTCGATATATTATGGAATGGCTTCAATCTAGAACAGGTCTGCATTGGGGAGTTGGTCATCCACTACTCCTCCACTTTCCCTTGATTCCAGTCTTGACAGGTGATTTGGTCCTACATTGCATCTTCCAGGTTTGACAATTTCCTTGAAGGAAAACTCTTGAAAGAGTAAGAGCCACCTGCAAATCCTTCCTTTAAGGACAAGCTTATTTACAATGTATTTCCACGTAGAATGGTTAGTGAAAAACTTAAAATGAGAACCTAGTAAGTAGTCTCAAAATTTTTGCAATGCATAAATCATAGTCGAACCTTCCCTTTTGGTTGTTGTGTAGTTGTGCCTAGCTTGAGACAATTTTCTACCAACAAAGTATATAGGGTGGTCCATATTCCCTTCCCTTATTTGTTCTAAGATACCTCCTAGAGAAACACCTGATGCATTCATGTGTACATGGAATTCAATTTCCCAGTTGGGGTATATAAGTATTGTTGCAGTACTGAGTTTTTTTTTGAGTGTATCAAACGCCTTATCACACTCAACCATCCATCGAAATGCTTCATACTTCTTCAGTAAT
This sequence comes from Picea engelmannii, assembly GCA_009831015.1. Classification (NCBI taxonomy): domain Eukaryota; kingdom Viridiplantae; phylum Streptophyta; class Pinopsida; order Pinales; family Pinaceae; genus Picea; species Picea engelmannii. The sequence goes on along the minus strand of ML785320.1, from coordinate 188,965 downwards.
TACTCAAATGGTGGTGTGATACTAGTACATCTTCTGATGAACCTATTCTATTATCCTATATTGATCCAAGTGAATATCGGTGGCCACCTACCTTTTCCAACTGGCTCAAAACAATTTTCTAGCAATTTTGGTAATTTACTATTTTTAGTAGTTTTTAACTTACGGGGCAATTTTGAGGGCCTAAATGAAGGTTTTTTGGGATATCGATTCTCAATGATGGCCAAAGGCTCTGATTGAACTCCCTAAATGAATATCCTCAACAATACCTTTCCAACAAGCTATCGTGCATCCCAAAAAATGATCGTATGCCAAAGTTACACCCCTAAGAAGTTGATACACCAAACAACCCAAAACGGGGTCCACAAAACTGTTGGATTTTCATCTTCCATGGTTAGGGTTTTGGATTTTATTTATGATAAAAATGCCTTTGGAGCCTCACTATAAAATCATCTTCTTGCAAATGCGAGTAGGCATCACATCTATTCTCAGAGATAAGCTATCGCCATTCTAGCGAGTCTTTCACTTTGTATTTTTACAGTCTTTGAACATTTCCACTCATTAATAGAAAATTATGTATTACTGTATATTTGTGTTTATGGTTGCATCTCTGATACATTTTTTTTATATTATTGGATATATGAGATATCATTGTACATTTATTTATTATATCTCTGCTCTCATTTCGTTCAAAAAATAATCTGGATTAGTGGTATCAGAGGAGGCTGCTCTTGATCATTTTTTTCAGTGCATGTCCCCGATGAGGTCCACATATATAAATATGGGTCTCAAGATTGTCTCTCTTGAAGAAAATATCTCTCACACGCCCAAGAAACCCTCCATGGTGGAAGAAAATAAAAATGACTGAGAAGACGATTCAATCAATATGTTTCTTGAGCAAGCTCTCATGCGACAGAGAGACGAAATGATCGATAATTTTTCCCACATCCTTCAATGTTTGTCGATAGAAACAGGTGCATATTCATCAAACAACCACTTTGAAAGAACCTCTCCTTTCAAGGTACAGGTTAATTTTGATAATCTTGTATTTGAAGGTCAGATAGATGCGGATGCCCAAGACAAATGGTTAAATCTATTAGAAGGTTATTTCTATGTTCATAATTTTTCTGGAAGGGAAAAGATCACCTTCACACTCCTTAAAAATATCCCCCATGTCAAACATTGGTGGGAAAATTATTGGGAAAAAAGTTACACAGAGTCTGGAATACATGGGTCTGAGCCCACTTGGGATTTTTTTGTGGATGTGGTAAATGAATAGTATTACCCTGTTGGCAACTATGAGGACTAGTACATGAGATGGACCACACTGCAAAATGAGAGGGGCCAAGAAGTTTCAGAGTTCACCAATACCTTCCATACCTTTTGCACCAAGTTGGGTATCAAATACTCTAAATGACATTTTGTTTTGAAATAACGTGGGGCTCTACACAAAGACATCAAAACTGGAATGGATTTTCTAGACATCTCATCACTCAGTGTTGCTTATCGATATGTTGTTAAAATTGAGTAGAAATTTAAGCACCAGAACAAACGAGAGTTTGGGTATGAAAATATGCAACAACCAAAGTATGGTAAAGATGACCCTAACAAACAGTCTCTCAAAAACCATTCTAAGCCATAGGAAAAGAAGGGTCATGGGAAGACAAAGAAGGACACCAGAAAATGGTGTGATTTCCACAAAATCCACTGCACAACACTGAGTAATGTCTCTCAAAATAGTCATTGGTGGGCGAGATCAAAGACAAGGATCCGAACCCTGATTCAAAATCTGATTTTGAAAATACTGGTAAAAGAAAAATCATCGACGCACACCCCACTTCTATTCTCACAACCACAACAATTCAACTAGAAGAACAAACAGATCTTGAAGAGGGGGTGCCCATTTTTCATTCAAAAATGTGGGTGAAGGGGAACCCGCTGCATTTCATTGTTGATAGAAGAAGCCAAAAGAACCTCATCTTATCAAAGGTCGTCAAACAATTGGGATTTTCGACAACACCAAACCTATAGCCATACAACACTAGGTGGCTTCACTAGCGATGATATATTCATGTCATCCAACAATGTCAATTTTCATACGACATCCAACCCTTCAAGGATGAGGTAGTATGTTATGTTTCCCCACTGGATGTCTTTGGTGTTCTCTTGGGCCAACCATATATGTGGAAGCGCCATGTTGTTTATAAGTCTTGACCCCGCAATGTCTTTGTTTCTTTAGGGGTTCATATCTACAAAATACCATAGGTAGCTCCGACTACTGTTCCACCTAAATAGTGTTTCAAGGTATTATAATTTATCTCACACTACAAAATTCATCTTCTTCACAATCTATTCAAAAGGTGAATAGAAGGATACTGCAACCAATACAACCTCAACCCAAACATCTTTTATCCAACATAAGCAGGTTGACAAGATTGAAACAAAGTGTAAATATTCCTTCTAAACATAGGCATATCATGTAGTGAGACTAGTTAAAAAGGTCCAACTCTTCCAGCCACACATTCGTGACAACCTTCAACAAGCTAAGTAGCGCAACTTCTCCAGCAAGGTAAGCAACTCATCAAGATGCAGATTCAGCAAACATTTTCCCCTCTCCCCCGGGCACTCAACACAATGGATACCATTTCTTCCTAAGGAGGGAGGATTCATCTAGGTGGATATCGGTGGCCACCCACCTTTTCCAACTATCTCAAAACAATTTTCTAGCAATTTTGGTAATTTACTATTTTTAGCAGTTTTTAACTTCCAAGGCCATTTTGAGGGCCTAAATGAAGGTTTTTTGGGATCAAGCCTCTCAATGTTAGACAAAGTCTCTCATTGATCCCCCTAAATGAATATCCTCTACGATAACTTTCCAACGAGCTATATTTCTCCTCAAACGGGGATCGTATGCCAAAGTTACGCCCCCAGGAAGTTGATACACCAAACTACCCAAAACGGGGTCCACAAAACTGTTGGATTTCCATCTCCCGGGGTTAGGGTTTTGGATTTTATCTATGATAAAAAGGCCTTTGGAGCCTCATTTTAAAATCATCTTCTTTTGAATGCGAGTATCCATCACATATATTCTCATAGATAAGCTTCCACCATTCTAGCGAGTCTTTCACTCTGTATTTTTACAGTCTTTGTACATTTTCACTCATTAGTAGAAAATTGTGTATTATTATATATTTGTGTTTATGGTTGCATCTCCGATACATTTTTTTTATATTATTTTATATATGAGATATATCTGTACATTTATTTATTATATCTCCGCTCTCATTTTGTGCCAAAAATAATCCAGATCATATATGCTCAAGCATCTTGCACAACCGTTTCTCACTTGTAGGTGGTGACATGTTTCGGATAATCACAAATTTAGAAGGGTCTACCAGGAATCCTTCCTGACAAGCAATGTGGCCTATTAGGATGTCGTGTGGTACATAGAAAATACAATTCCTCAGGTTCAAAGCTATCTATAACTCATGACATCTATCAAACATCATTTGGATTATCCCTATGTGCTCCTTCAACAAACTGTATACAGTCCAGTCATCCATGTAGACTTCTAGGAACCTGTGTATGAGGTCAAAAAATGCTACAATAACAATCCTAGATAAGATCGTAGGGGAATTATTTAGGACATAGGGCATCATGTTGTTTTCAAATGACCCCCAATTAGTTATAAAAATGGTCATCTTCTTTTCATCCTCTTCATTTATGACCTAGTTATACCCTGAGAATTCATCTGTAAATGAATATGCTTCTTTCCCCACCACCTGATCTAACACCTCATCACTGAAAAGTGTTGGAAATGGATTGTGTACACATGTGACATTCAAACTCCTATAGTCAACATAGACCGGAATGTCCTCGGTACCCTTTTTTCTATGTATTACTATGGGGTTGACCCATTCTACTTCTTCAATAAAAAATATTAGTCTTTCTATAAGAATTTTTTCTATTTCTCTTTTTACCTTTTCCTTTACCTTGGGATTGAGACGATATGGTATGTGCTTCATGGGTTTCAAGTCAATTTTTAGCTCTATCTTCATCTCTCCCATGTTTTATTTTATGCCTTTCAATTATGAGAATTGTTTTAGGAGCATGTCCTCATATTCCAAAAATAGAATCTGGATTTCACTCATAGCTTGCTCATCCCAGTAATACCCTATAAAAGCTATCTTAGTATGCTCTTCGCTCCCTATGTTTAATTTTTTCAACTTCATAGGATGTGTATAGGTTCCACTAGTACAACTGGGTGTAGTATCCTATATTTCCTTAGCTCCTATAGTTTCCTTGATACTAAGGTTTCTAAGTTCTTCTACTTCATTAGGTTCTTCCAGGTATTTATCAACTTTGTAGCAGGTTATTGGTACTCTAACAGGGTTGTGGTATCGATTGGACTGAATCAAATGGACATGATCAGAACATACTACTAGGCTTAATCTAGACTTACACACATCAGTAAATAGTATCTGCTAAATTCTTTGAAGGACCAAGTGAAGCTCAAGGGTTCTATAAGTAAAAGAGAAGTCTTTGAAAAATTGGTCTTCTAGTGTCTCCCACTGGTTCATTTGTCTTCTGGTATCATGTATGTGCTAGGTTTTTGTAATCGCACCTAATGAATGGAAAAATAAGTGAACCCATAGCCAATATGGTACTTCCACAACTTTCCATTCTTAATGAAATGCTTGACATGTATTATGGGGTCAGACTGCCCATCGAAGAGTTATGCACCATAAAAATCCATGTTTTTCTCTACCTTCATCTGATTGCTTATGAGGAATATGTATTTTATATCTCTCTTTGTATCCTCCAAATCTATAATTGAAGTTGTGTAAGTGGCTCACCACCTGGCTGGGGTATCACTCAAAACTATATCCAAAACCAAGATCCTTTGTTGTGGTGCAACTTTTCCATCTATATCAGTGAGAAAGTTATTCAAATATGAAGTACCACAATATTTTGGGTGATATTATCTATGTATATATCGGTGTCCACCCACCTATTCCAACTGGCTCTAAATAATTTTCTGGCAACTTACTATTTTTAGCAGTTTTTCGGTTCCTAAACTTCTAGGGCCATTTTTGAGGGCATAAATGAAGTTTTTTTGTGATCAAGCACCTAAATGATAGGAAAAGGCTTTGATTGATCCCCCAAAATTAATCTCCTTGATGATACCTTTCCAATGATATATCATTCACCCAAAACAAAGATCATATGCCAAAGTTACTCCCCCGGGAAATTGATACACCAAACTACCCAAAACGGGGTCCACAAAATTGTTGGCTTTTCATCTTCCGGGGTTAGGGATTTGGATTTTATTTATTTTAAAAAGGTCTTGGATCCTCATTGTAACAATCATATTATTGTGAATGTGATTATCCATCACATATATTATCAAAGATAAGATGCCACCATTCTAGCGAGTCTTTCACTCTGTATTTCTACAGTTTTTTACATTTTGCTCATTAATAGAAATTGTGTATTACTATATCTCTAATATACCTCTATTATATTATTGTATCTCTTGAAATATATCTTTATATTTCCATGTTATATCTCAACTCTCATTTCACACCAAAAATAATATGTGTTGCCACATGGGCAGACCCAGGGTTCAACGCTACAACAACGCACCAACAAAACCCTAACTATCGGCCCTTTCGACAACACCTATGAAGTAGATGAAGTCTCACCCAAGGTAGAGGCAGGGGTGGTTTCAAGACTCAGGTGTCTGCAACCTTAGCTGGTACACATATATGTGATTATGATACTTAATAGAGCACTTAGCATAGTCAGATCCTCAATATGCAATCAATACGTACTTTGTTGATAAAACATAGCTTCACAACACTCACACTGATATAATGTAGTTAAGTACTTATCACAAACAAATGGATCATATCTAGTAGAAGAAATCACTAAGCACATCCATAGAAGTCATATATATCATTCTTACACATCATTAGCACAAAGCATGAACAGATTTATCTATCTCTATCAAAGCACTTAGAAAGAGAGTCATAAACACATTAAGACAAACACATAGCATAACAACACAGTATTTATGTGTTTCACCCCCACCCTGGAGCTATGCCCACTAACTCTTCTTATTTATTATCTTCAATCAATTAGTTACAATCAAAGAGCCTCAAAAACCTTACTCCACATAGGACAAAATATATGCATAGCTCGCTAGATCCTTCTTCCTTGCATTACAACACTAAGCCTTCCACAATCTACTACAAGGACCTATACTTAGCTCTATAAGTCTCTTACAGTCATGCACAAATCACTTATAGACTCTACTTGCACTTAGCATACATTCACATCACATAGATGCACCATACTTCTATCTATCCTAAGCATCTATTTATATATTACATAATAGGCATAAAAATGGGTAAACCCATGGGCCGACATCCCATCCCCATTACATATTCCCACATCCCAAAAAGGACCCAAAAAGGGGTCGATATCCCGTGATCTCTGCTTCATCTTGTGCTCCTCCTTTGACAAGTTGTCGAAGTCCCAAAACATGTCAAAATTGACCAGTATCAACAAAACCTGGTCAAGGGCCAAGAGGCCCCCAACACTCACCTGTGACTCATACTGAGTCACTCTGATGTAGGAATTTCTTCTTCATACGCTTCAATATTGGCTCGAACTTCTTCGACTTGTTGCTATGATACACGCTCTTTTTAAACAAATTCTTGAATGATTGAATCATTCACATGTCCTTCCAGGCCCTCTACTGTCACGGTGCTAACCTGTTGCAGTTCTGATCCTTGGCCTTCTACCTCTGTAAACAACTGATAGGCCTTATCTTGTATCGGTTTGAGTTTATGAGTTATCTCCATAACTCTGCACTGGATATTATGGATTTTCTCCTGGGTGGTTTGCTACTCTTGAGATCTCTTCATTCTCTCCACAACTGACAGAGACTTCAATTGTGCCTATAGTGCTTCTACATGTTTCTTCACTTCCTGGAGATGTGAATCCAATGCCTGCAACTCTGGCTTCTTGGTAAGTTTCTCATATGTCCAAGAATTGTGATCAACAAATTTCTTGCATTCAAAGGTAAGGGCCTTCAGTTTGTCAACTGCACTACGGTCAGTGACTTCTCGTTGGTCCCTTACGTCCTGTGGAGTCTTGGGCACAATGTGTAGTTATAAATATGTAATGTGCTTTTGTAGTTGCTGGATCAATTCTTCAAGTTGCACTACTTGCTTCATGACTTGATCCTCGTCCTTTAATTCTACGACAGTCATAGAGAGAAGCGCTATGTTGACTGTTTCTTTTACTTCGAGTTGCTCTGTGAGCAATTGTTCCTTGTCTTTCTACAGTTGGGGTTTTTCTTCGTCGAACTTTTCCTATAAAGAAATCTACTCCCATTCTGTAGTACTGCGTTTCTCTACAAGGAATCATTGTACTTGCATCAAAGTCTATGTGTCTTGCGCTGTTTCTTCTTGTTCTCATCGAAGGCGAGCTTTGACTATATCAACTGTTCGGTGGATTTGAGTTTCCTCATCTCCCAGTTTTGGTGTTCCTAATGGAATAGGTGCAGTGGAGACTGTGTGGCTGGACTGTATTGCTTGTTGTACTCCTTAGAGCCCAATATAGATTCTATTGTACAWCRCTTCATKCTTAGCCTCTTGTTTCTCTACTATCTCCAATGAAGCATCATTCAGGGCTATTATAATGAAATCGAAGTCATCTGAGGTGAGGATAGTCTGCATTTTTTTCATAGAAGCTTTCGATTTCTTCTGGGAGGAAGGCTTCGGGGGGGGAAACCATCATTTTCTTCAAGGTTTCCTCCTCATCTCTAGGTAGTGTAACCTAAAATTTCTTCTGTTCAACTTCAWCACCATCTATCTCTCTGCCATCACCTCCTTTCTCTGGTGATATGGAAGCAATATTCACAAATGCACTATATAAATCCTAAACCTCTTCAGTTTTCTTCATCTTGCTAGGTCCAGGTGTATCCTGTGCAGTTTCTAGACTATCTATATCAGATATCTCCATAGGGTCTGCTGGAATGCGAAGGTCCAATGACCAATCCTTGGTGATCTCATCCAAGTCCTCCTCTGTTAGCTTGTAATAGGACTAAAGTTGTTTCTTTTGCTTGTCAATGCATGCTGTGATGCAAATGAAATGGCGGTCCACACTGAATTTCATCAAAGTTTGGAACCTATGTAAAGTATTCAGAGTTATGCAAGGCATAGACTATATGGCTACCTTCAACTGGTTGTAGTATGTGTGAAATACAACATTGGACTACCATTGTTTATTCATGTCGCTTGAATACCATAGTGTGTTGAACTTCACAGCTAATGGTTCAAAGGGATCGATGTTCGGGAAGGTCACCCCTTTCGGCATCTCCCAGGAAATTCGTACCCTTGATCCTGGGCTTCTTTGCAGTCAATTTCTAATTGGTTCACCAGGAACTTTTCCCAAATCATTTGTAGGCCCTCCGCACACTTCCCTGCGAGGTCAACTACAAAACCAGTCACTTGGGTGGATCGGTTCTTGCGTACTAATTTTCCTGCGATCAATTGATAGGTGAGGCACACTATGCCACTCTGGATAGAAGCTACCTTATAGCCTCGTGTGCCCTTCTTGACATTGTCGTAGGTGTCCTTGATCCTTTGAGCTAGAGCACGATCCATTATTTTTCTGGGATATAAATCCTATGGTTCAGGGCCTTGCATACTTATCCCTTTGATTCGATTTATCAACGTCAGATCCATTATTATGTGATGGTTTAACCATAGATAATCTGCATGGTAACAAGACAGTATCAATTTGACACATTCATTCACCTCTTGGTGTCGTCCGAAGTGTGAAATATTCATAATGTTCAGCAGGGTGGACTGTGCGAGGTTATGGGCCGATGACTGAGGGATAATCTTTGAATTATTTCCCTTTGTTCTGGTCAGGTACTTATGCGAGGAGAACATGTTTTAAACTTTTTGATCATCGAGTTTGAAGTCACTAAAATTCAACGCTGCAGTCTTATATTGGTCTATTTGAACTACGCATATCCCCTTCTGGAGGTACATAGTGACCAAGGCATACTCAAAATCTCTAGGTACATTGTCATGGTTTACAACACCACTCAAAGGTGGTATATAAGTAGGTAATATGCTTGGAATCAACTTAGCATTCATAAGATCATCCTTGTGCTTAGTTCGCTTCTCATCTGATGGTTGAGATGGTCTGGCTCGAGAATTTGGTGGAGAGGCTAGAAGTGCTCTTGTGGATGATGCTTGTACACTTGTGGATAATCCTCTCTTTGACATGACTCTTTTATTCATTAGGTCGATCAAAAATTCCTTAAAAACTCTTTCTGCAACTCTCAATTCATCCGACATACATGCTCAAGGTTAACAATCTCAGGTTCAGGTGCGGGGGGGTATCTTAGAAATAGTAATGCCAGAGAGAGAAGAAGCATGATGATCATGGAATAAACTCAATGTAGTCTATGGGCTCAAATTGTCAATTGGAAAAAGTGTTCTTAGTGTGTCGGTGGGATAAATAGGTAACTCGACAATAGGTCTCTTGCAATGGTTATGAGGTCTTCATTAACACAGTTCTGTCTATTATGGCATGGTCTCAACGGTCGAATGGAGAGATGGTTGGCCATAAATTGTTTTCTATACATTCGAAGCATTGATCTAATGGTTATAATGTTCCCCAATGGTTATATTGCTTCCCCATGGAGAAGTTCCATGTTTCGTTGTTCTGATATCCCGACGAAGCTCCAATTTTGCAAATTTTCCTTCTGTAAGGTTCCCTCTGGGAATTTCTGTAACTTTTCAATATTACCCTTCTTCTTACTTAGATTTATATCCTTCTTTCTAGTGAGATTTGTCTCAGTATGCCTTTTTCCATTATGATTCTTATCTTCTCTTAACATAGTTACTTCACGTTGTTCAAATTATTTCCTAGGATTCAGGGGTAGTACCTCTTCTTTGTTTAGGATAAGTACTCCAATCTTTTGTTTGTCTTCTAATGTTCTTCCAGCTTCGACATCTGGGTCTCTAGTGTTAAATAGCTTCGATTTGTTCTCCTGTTATGCAATCAAGTGTGTGATCCTTCTAGTCATGAATTATTTTAGCACCTACTTCTATTATTCTAACACTGCTTCTTCTTCTTTCCTTCTGGCCCAGTCTTTTTCAATCCAAGGGATGGCTAGTAACATGGTAAATGGGGCGTTGTCTTCAATAAATTTAATAATCTCGAAATATTCTTTTGTCGAAGTTCCATTGGCATTCATAAGTATCTGAGTGAGCTTCCCACATAGTTTTACCATTTTTTCTCTGAAAAATCCTATTCCTCCTAATGAAGGAATCATAGCAGGCTTCCCTATAGCTTCCCAAGTTCTCTCTATCATGATATTCACCTGTGTTTCCTCAGGTAGAACACAGTCAATGTCAAAGTCTCCTATTCTTGATTCGATGCATTCTTTTTCTTTGAATATCACTGATAACATGATATATTGGTGGTCATTTAGGGTTTATTTCATCTATAAAAATACTTTCTCTAATTCTTTCTAGGATTCTTCCATTTCTAGATCTGCCTTAGGGTTTTCTTGTTTCAGATTCATTCTTTCAACTTTAGCAATCATTCTAGGTAAATCCAACACTTCATGGTCCATATCGATATGTCTTGGTCTTCTGTAGTTGTAATAGAGGGTTAATCCTCTCTTTCTTTTAAATGATCCCCATCTTCTCCCGTACTGCACACTATGAGCATAGGAACTAACCTGCAACAAATTCTCTCTAGGATCCTACATCCATTTGTTAGTCCAAACATTATTTTTGTGCATAGGTATAACCTTTGTTAGCCTCTTGTTTCTCTATGGTGTAACCTTGCCATTCTTCTGTTCAAAATCAACGCCATATATATCTCCACCATCACCTCCTTTCTATGGTGATATGGAAGAATTATTCACGTATGCATTGTCTAAATCCTGAACCTCTTCAGTTTTCTTCGTCCTGCTAGGTTCGGGTGTATCCTGCATAGTTTCTGGACTATCTATATCGGATATCTCTATAGGGTCTACTAGAATGAGGAGTTTCACTGACCATTCCTTGGTGATATCCTCCAAGTCCTCCTCCATTATATTGTAATAGGAATGAAGTTGTTTCTTGTGCTCGTCAGCATGCACTATGATGTAAATGAAATGGCGGTCTGCGTTGAATTTCATCAAAGGTCGGAACCTGTGTAAAGTATTTAGAGTTATGCGAGGCACAGACTATATGGCTACCTTCAACTGGTTGTAGTATGCATGAAATACAGTATTGGGATGCTATTGTTTATTCATGTCACTTGAATACCACATTGTAATGAACTTCATAGCCAATGGTTCAAAGGGCTCGATGTCCGGGAAGGTCGCACCTTCTGACATCTCCTAGTCAATGAAAGCTATCAAGACCAATAATTAGCTGAAGTGAAATTTTTACCCTTGATCCTGGGCTTCTTTGTAGTCAATTTATAATTGGTTCACCAGGTACTTTGACCAATTCATTTGTAGTCCCTCCGCACACTTCCCTGCGAGGTCGACTACAAAACTAGTCACTTGGGTGGGTCGGTTCTTGCGTATTAATTTTCCTGTGATCAATTGATAGTCGAGGTGCACTGTGCCACTCTGGATAGAAGCTAACTTGTATCCTCACGTGCCCTTCTCGACCTTGCCATAGGTGTCCTTGATCCTTTGAGCTAGAGCGTGATCCATTGTTTTTCCAGGATAGAAATCTTGTGGGTTAAGGCCTTGCATACTTAGCCCTGTGATCCAATTTGTCAAAGTCAGATCCACTATTATGCAATTATTTAACCATATATAACCTCCATGGTAACAAGACAACAACAATTGACACATTCATTCACCTCCTGGTGTCGTCTGAAGTGAAAAATATTCATAACATTTAGCAGGGTGGATTGTGTGAGGTTATGGGTCCATGACTGAGGGACGATCTTCAAATTATTTCCCTTTATTCTGGTCAGGTACTTATGTGGGGAGATCATGTTGTAAAATTTTCGGTCACTGAGGTTGAAGTCGCTAAAGTTCAACGCTGCAAGCTTATCTTGGTCTATGCGAATTTCACTTATCCCCTTTGGTAGGTACGCAGTGACCAAGGCATACTCAAAATCTCTAGGTACGCTGTCATGGTTTACAACACCACTCAAAGGTGGTATATAAGTAGGTAATATGATAGGAATCAACTTAGCATTTGTGAGATCATCCTTGTGCTTAGTTTGCTTCTCATCTGATGGTCGGGATGGTCTGGCTTGAATCATTGACTAAGAGGCTGGAAGTCCTCTTGTGGATGATGCTTATACATATATGGATAATCCTCTCTCCGACATGACTCTTTCAGTCATCATGATGCAAGAGCATCTCTCCACGTAGTCAGCCAACCACGTCAGTGTGCATGCATTCAAATGCTAAAAGAGAGGCGCAGCCTCGTCTAAATTTGGATTTAATGTAATTAAATGTCTAGGCTGGTGAGCCATAGAAGTTGTGCCTTTGCACAGGATGTAGATAAAATAGGCATTTAATGTGTGTATGGATGAGATCTAGATCCAATTCTGGACTAGACAGCCCATTCAATGTAATTGAATAGGGTAGGTAGATTTGGAGGGAAGAGCTCGAAGAGCCCCCTCAGGAAAAAGGGATTTTCATATCTCATTTTGAGTAGTTGTAGTAGTAGTGAGTTTTAATGGTTGTAGAGAAGAGCCAAAGAGAGAGCTCAAGAACACCTTGTAATTACAGGCATTTGCCATTGTTAATATAAACAGAAGCAGTTTTTCCTGCACACGTTCTATGTTATATGGATATCTGTGTGTGTTCTTTTATATGCTGTGAATGTATGTATGTTTAAGCATTTGCAGGGAGTTTGTGTGATTTCCAGGGTGAAGGTCTTTGAGGTTTCATGTCAGGAGGGCATGACAGAGTGCTGCAGTCTTTGAATACCAGTGCACAGAGGATGCACTTATGAACTCTACAGAGTCATACAAAGACGTGCTGTGGCACATAAGCTGAAATCAACAACTCAGGAGAAAGACCTTTGAGGTTGCTGAACACCTCAAGAGGCAAGGCTGTGTAGGAAAGACATAGTTGTAGACAAAATTCTGCTATGAATTTTGTAGAGCTTTGCAAGTGAGCATTGAGAATACGCACAGGTTGCGTTGGAGAAGAACTTTGTTGTGAGTTCAGAAGCCAGAATCACTAAGGATTTTGTGGAGCTCTGCCAGGTGGGCATCGAGCGAGTGCATATGTGCACAGGAAAGGGAAAATAAGACAGAACTACTAAACATTTTGTGAAAGGGATACTCTTCCAGGTGGACATAGAGACAGTGTGCAGATAGGCACAGAAGAGAAAAGAACTCCTCGAGTTCTGGAAGTGAGGAAGTATCCACTGAGGGATCTTCACTGGGTTGTTGAATACCCAGAAGGACTCAACAAGAGGTTGCTGGAGCGAAGGATATCCAGGAGGGCATCCAAGTATTCTCCATTTGTGGGAGAAGGAAGAAGGACAAAATCCCTCAAGGGGTCCGAGTGTTCAAAGAAGCTCAGGAGGGATAGCACCAGCGTGTGCGTGAGGAGACTCTGCAAGGAATGCAGAAGTTGAAGAATCCTCCAAGGATTCAAAGATAAAAGCTCAGGAGGGCCAGAATTCTCACACGTGTAGCGAAGCTCAGAGTCGAGGAGTTCGTAGAGGAGAAAAGAAGCAAAGGTCGAGGCCTTTGAGAACGTGAAATTCTTCCAAGTCTGGGAAGAAAGTACAGAAGCTCAGGAGAGCACAACAACTGTCATATTGGCTAGAGAAGGAAGATATTTGGACCATTTATTTCTACATCCAGGAGGAGCTCAGGAGGAGCCCATAGAAGGAGGAGACCGACAGCCATTGGATCTCACTCAGAAATCCTGTAAGTCGTTGGATCGGGAGAAGATGCTCAGAGATTAGCGTCTGGGGAGAGTTTGCAGGAGGATGGATTTGAACCATCAGATCTGGAGCAGGTACCCGACATTCGTCAAATCAGACCGGAGATGCATGAGGGTTACCATCGGGACTTCAGTGATCGGAAAATCAGGAGTCTCGAGGTAGAGGAAATTGAGACACTTCAGGTCTCAAAACACCGGAGCGATCTGGACCATCCATTCTAGTGGGACATGTGTTAGGAATCTGGAGGAAGTCGGGAATTGACATATCATGGGTTCCAAGTGCATATGCACATTTGACGTCAAGAACCTCGAAACCTCGATGGGAGGATAAGACAGTGGTCATGGGTTAACGGTCATATGGGCCAAGGCCTATAGCCAGGAGGGCTAGCGTGAAAAATGTGCGTCAGGAATCAGAGAATCATGAATCCCATGGATGTGTGTAATTTGGCATCGAAAACCCTGAAACCTCGACACAGAGGTTTGAATGAGGTCATATGATAGCGGTCATGTGGACTAGGGCCTAGCTAGGACGGCTAGTGCACAAAATGGACGCATTGGGTTTTTGAAGCTTGAAATCCCGACAGGAAGGTAAGGCTACGGTCTTATGAATTCTGGTCATATGGACCAAGAGCCAAGGTAGAAGGGGCGCGCATCGATGAAAATGAACTCATCGGTAATCGGGGAATTGAGAGGATAGTGACTCTCAATAGCAGGAAGCTCGAAACCCCGAACCCCGATATAGAGTCGGGAAAAGGTCATGGTAAAGAGCATAAGACCGTGCAGTAAAGGGAAAGGACCTGTGGATCGGGTTTGCAGTAGTGATTCCCAAGGGAATCCAAGGAGTCGCTTTGGCTCAGCTGAAAGGGGATTTTTGAATGATCCTGAGAGCCGGAGGTGCATGTAGAGACCCTGCGGGGTGTGTGTCTGTGACCTCACTGTGTTAAGTGGTATCATAGCTAATTTATTGTCTGTATATTTCAGGCAAGAGGAGAAAAGAGGAGGCGGAAGAAGACAGATTTGTTGAGGACTCTATAATGATTGTTTGCAGGTAGGCAACAATCAAGGAGACAGTCAACAGGACTGTAAGATGAAGCTGGAGACACTCTTGATGCGG
The DNA here is from genome assembly GCA_009831015.1 of Picea engelmannii. Taxonomy (NCBI): domain Eukaryota; kingdom Viridiplantae; phylum Streptophyta; class Pinopsida; order Pinales; family Pinaceae; genus Picea; species Picea engelmannii. The sequence goes on along the minus strand of ML785320.1, from coordinate 173,894 downwards.
GGTGACAGCAGCAGGTCTGCTAGGGAGGCAGATAAACACAACAATATGGCTACTAAAGGCCATAAGCATACTGAAAAAAAGAGCCCAGAGATGATGAGTGCAACAGAAATGGATAAAGAGCTCGCTGACATAAAGCGAGAAATGGAGGAGCTCGAATTGAAGATGCGGCAGGATAGGAAACCAAGATGGGCGTATGAGTGGCCCAGGAAGACGCTAAAGATGAAGTGGCCAGTCAGGGAGATGATGGTCATAAGGCAGCGTAGGTTGTTAAAGGAATGGTTGAGGTATGTTGAAAACCTCAAAGCCATAGAAGAGGAATTGGTTCAGATATGCGAACCAGAGATTGGGGAAAGTCTCAATGATTTGGAATCTGAAATGAGATCGACTGATGATCTCATGGACTGCTAGGAGGGCAGAGAAGAAGAAATCCCATATTTCCAAGAGGGAAGCAAACTGAGATCAGCTAAAGATCTCACAAACTGTCATGAGGATAGCCAGGAAACTTTACATTTCCAGCTGGGCAATGATCCAAGATCACTGCGAGATCTCGAAGACCGCCAGGAGGGCAGCGAGAGCATCTCATATTTCCAGGTGGGCAGAGATGAGCATTTGAGACTATCTGAAAATCTCAGGGACTCAGAGGAGAGTTCAAGTCAGCATTGGGTGCTGATCAAGATGGGATCAATTGATCTCAAAATCTGCCAGGAGGGCAGCGGAAGCATCCCATATTTCCATATGGGTAAGGGTGAACTGATAAGTCAGATTCAGCCAGAGGATCTGATAGAGAAGGAGAGCTCAGAATCAGATCAACAGGTACAACTGAAAGCAGAAGATATGAGGAGCTGAATGATGATTGGGGGAATACAAGTATTCCTACCATTTTCCCAGGAGGAGGCAAAAAATTGTGTTGTAGATGATACAACAACAGCAGGGGAACAGTCAATTGTGACTGTCAAAAGGAAATTGGGGCAGACATTTGAGACTACCCAAGCGGATGAAGGGAAGAATGAGTGTTCTGAGGAATAGCTCAATGATTTCATCCAATAAGATGAGAGCATTGTAGCATTGGAGCTGACAGCAAAAGAAGAAGGATAAGCAGAAGAAGAGAGTGAGCATTCCAAGGAATGGCTCAACGCATTCAGTGATGAAGCTGGAGAGACTGCAACGTGGGAGTTTGCAGCAGGAGCAAAAGAGGAAGAGGTAGACAACATATGTTTTGTTGATCTGTGGGATCAATTTGAAGCCCTGGAAGAGAGGGTAAAGGTACAGGGCATGCACATCCAACAGGTGAAGTTGGAAATGGATGAAGGAGGCATGGGAGATCATGGTGATCTTCTCATGTGCCAAAACTTTTTGCAGCTGAGGAGACTGCAAAAATAGGACCAGCCATGGGAGAAACTAGATGAAGTGATCGAGGATATCATGGAGCTGATGTTGAAGTCAGCAGACACTACCAGCAGGGAGAGACTAAGCAGAAGAGCAACAACAGCAGCAGCAGTGCAGAAGCAATAGCAGCAACAACAGAATGGAGTAGATGGAAAGCTCCAAAGACTTATTTGGGATCCAGGAGGATTCCAATATCTTAGAGGGGAAGCGCATGAGCAGGAGCTCATGATTTTGTAGCTGAGGAGTATGATGCAGGAGCATCTCTCCATGCAGCCAGCCGACCATCCAGTCACATCAGCGCGCATGCATTCAAATACTAAAAGAGAGGCGCAACCTCGTCTAAATTTGGATTTAATGTAATTAAATGTCTAGGATGGTGAGCCATAGAAGCCATGCCTTTTTGCAGGCTGTAGATAAAATAGGCATTTAATGTGTGTATGGATGAGATCTAGATTCGATTCTGGACTAGACAACCCATTCAATTTAATTGAATAGGGTAGGTAGATTTGAAGGGAAGAGCTCGAAGAGCCCCCTCAGGAAAAAGGGATTTTCATATCTCATTTTGAGTAGTGGTAGTAGTAGTGAGTTGTAATGGTTGTAGAGAAGAGCCAGAGAGAGAGCTCAAGAACACCTTGTAATTACAGGCATTTGTCATTGTTAATATAAACAAAAGCAGTTTTTCCTACACATGTTATGTGTTATATGGATGTCTGTGTGTGTTCTTTTATATGCTGTGAATGTATGTATGTTTAAGCATTTGCAGGGAGTTTGTTTGATTTCCAGGGTGAAGGTATTTGAGGTCTCATGTCAGAAGGGCATGACAAAGTGTTGCGGTCTCTGAATACCAGTGCACAGAGGATGCACTTATGAACTCTGCAGAGTCAGACAAAGACGTGCTGCGGCACAGAAGCTGAAATCAATAACTTAGGAGGAAGACCTTTGAGGTTGCTAAACACCTCAAGAGGCAAGGCTGTGTAGGAAAGACACARTTGTAGATATAATTCTACTGTGAGTTCTATAGAGCTCTGCCAAGTGGGCATTGAGCATACRCATGGGTTGCATTGGAGAAGAACTCTGCTGTGAGTTCAGAAGCTAGAATCACTAAGGATTCTGTGGAGCTCTGCCAAGTGGGCATCGAGCGAGTGCATAGGTGCACAGGAAAGGTAAAAKAAGACATAACTGCTAAACATTCTGTGAAAGGGATACTTTGCCAAGTGGGCATAGAGACAGTGTGCAGATAGGCACAGAAGAGAAAAGAACTTCTTGAGTTCTGGAAGTGAGGAAGTGTCCATTGAGGGATCTTCACAGGGTTGYTGAATACCCAGAAGGACTCAGCAAGAGGTTGTTGGAGTGAAGGATAGCCAGGAGGGCATCCAAGTATTCTCCTTCTGTGGGAGAAGGAAKAAGGACAAAATCCCTCAAGGGGTCCGAGTGTTCGAAGAATCTCAGGAGGGACAGCACCAGTGTGTGCATGAGGAGACTCTGCAAGGAATGCAGAAGTTGAAGAATCCTCCAAGGATTCAAAGATAAAAGCTCAGGAGGGCTAGTGTTCTCACACACATAGTGAATATCAGAGTCGAGGAGTTCACAGAGGAGAAAATAAGCAAAGGTCAAGGCCTTTGAGAATGTGAAATTCTTCCAATTTTGGGAAGAAAGTGCAGAAGCTTAGGAGAGCAAAACAGTCGTCAGATTGGCTAGAGAAGTAAGAGATTTGGACCATTGATTTCTATGTCCAGGAGGATATCAAGAGGATCCCACAGAAGGAGGATACCGACAGCCATCGGATATCACTCATAAATCTCGTAAGCCATTGGATCGGGAGAAGATGCTCAGAGATTAGCCTCTGGGGCGAGTGCACAGGAGGACAGATCTGAACCGTCGGATCTAGAGCAGGTACCTGAAAACCGTCAGATCAGAGTAGAGATGCATGAGGGTTACCATAAGGAATTTAGTGATCGGGAAATCGGTAGTCTCGAGGTAGAGGAAATTGAGACACTTCAGGTCTTGAAACACCGAAGCGATCTGGACCATCCATTCTGGTGGGACGCGTGTCAGGAATCCAGAGGAAGTTGGGAATCAACATATCATGGGTTCCAAGTGCATATGAACATTTGACGTCAAGAACCTCGAAACCCCGATGGGAGGATAAGACAGTGGTCATGGGTTAACGGTCATATGGGCCAAGGCCTATAGCCAGGAGGGCTAGCATGAAAAAGGTGCATCGGGAATCGAAGAATTGTGAATCCCATGGGTGTGTGTAATTTGGCATCAAAAACCCCAAAACCCTGATGCAGAGGTTTGACTGAGGTCATATGATAGCGGTCACGTGGACTAGAGCCTAGCCAGGAGGGCTAGCGCACAAAATGGATGCATTGGGTTTTTGAAGCTTGAAATCTCGATAGGAAGGTAAGGCTACGGTCTTATGAATTCTGGTCATATGGACCAAGAGATAAGGTAGAAGGGGAGCGCATTGGTGAAAATGAGCTCATCGGTAATTGGGGAATCGAGAGGATAGTGATTCTCGACAGCAGGAAGCTCAAAACCCTGAACCCCGATATTGAGTCGGGAAAAGGTCACGGTAAAGAGCAGAAGACCATGCAATAAAGGGAAAGGACCTGTGGATCGGGTTTGCAGCAGTGATTCCCAAGGGAATCCAAGGAGCCACTTCAGCTCAGCTGAAATGGGATTATTGAATGATCCTGAGAGTGGGAGGCGTGTGTAGAGACCCTGCGGGGTATGTGTCTGCGACCTCACTGCATCACATCAGGTCGATCAAAAATACCTCAAAAAATCTTTCTACAGTGCTCAACTCACTCAACATACACGCTCGAGGTTAACAATCTCTGGTTTGAGGGGGTAGCTTAGACACAGTAAGGAGAGAGAGAGAGAAGAAGCATGATGATCGTGGTATAAACTCAATGTAGTCTGTGGGATCAAATTCTCTATTGGAAAAAGTGTTCTCGATGCGTGGCGCAGTGGGATAAATAGCTAACTCAACAGCGGGTCGCTTGTAATGGGTATGAGGTCTTCATTAACTCAGTTTTGTCTGTTATGGAATGGTCTCAATAGTCGTATGGCGAGATGGCTAGACACAAATGGTTTTCTATCCATTCAGAGCATTGATCTAATGGTTATAACATTCCCCAATGACTATATTTGTTCTCCATGGTGAAGTGACATGTGTCACTGTTCTGATATCCGACAAAGCTCCAATTTGAAAATTTTCCTTCTGTGAGGTTCCCTCTGGGACTTTCTATAACTTTTCAATATTAGCCCTCTTATTACTTAGCTTTCTAGCCTTATTTCCAGTGAGCTTTGTCTCAGTATGCCTTTTTCCATTCTAATTCTTATCTTCTCTTAACATAGTTACTTCACGTTGTTGAAATTATTTCCTAGGATTCAGGGGTAGTACCTCTTCTTTGTCTGGGATAAGTACTTCAGTCTTCTGTTGGTCTTCTAATGTTCTTGCAACTTCAACATCTGGGTCTCTACTATTAAATAACTTTGATATGTTCTCTTGTTCTGCAATCAAGTGTGCGATCCTTCTAGTCATGAATTCTTTTAACTCCTGCTTTTGTTGTTCTAACACTACTTCATCCTCTATCCTTCTGGCCTGGTCTTTTTCATTCCAAGGGCAGGCTAGTAACATGGTAAACGGGGAGATATCTTCAATAAATTTAATAATATCAAAATCTTCTTCTGTTGAAGTTTCATTATCATTCATAGGTATCTGAGTGAGCTTCCCACATAGGTTTACTATTTTTTCTCTGAATAATCCTATTCCTCCTAATGAAGGAATCATAACAAGCTTCCCTATAGCTTCCCAAGATCTTTCTGTCATGATATTCACCTATGTTTCCTCATCAAAAACACAGTCAATGTTGAAGTCTCCTATTCTTGCTTCGATGCATTCCTTTTCTTTGAATATCCCTGATAAGTTGATATGTTTGTGGTCATTCAAGGTTTCTTTCATATGTAACAATACTTTCTCTGATTCTTTCTAGGATTCTGCCATTTCTGGATCTGACTTAGGTTTTCCTGGTTTAGATTCATTCTTTCAACTTTAGCAATCATTTTAGGGAAATCCAACACTTCATGGTCCATAGCTTTGCAACAAAGACATCTAGGTATTCTTCTAGGAAATTCCTTAGCAAGATATCCTATTCTTCTGCAGCTGTAATAGAGGGTTAATCCTCTCTTTCTTTTAAATGATCCCCATCTTCTCATGTACTATGCGCTAGGAGCATAGAAGCTAACCTGCAACAAATTCTCTCCAGGATCCTACATCCATTTGTTAGTCCAAACATTCTTTGTATGCATAGGTATAACATTTATTTCATTATTCTTGTTAGATATATTAATATCAAATCTTCCTTCATATATCAATACCCTAGTTTTCAAACTAGGACAAACTCTATTAAACATACCTAGATCCATACTCTAGAAAAAAAAAATTCCACTTATCTTACTTCTACAGAGCATAAAGCTTCCAGATCTAAAAATTTTCACTATTCTTACCTTTATCAGAGCACAGAGCTTGTAGAACTTATCTCTTTTAATAAAAAATTCTCACTTTTACCTTTCTTAGAGCACAAAGATTTCATATCTTGCTTCTCTCCTTCAGATCCGATTTTTTTTTTTTTCAAATTGGGCTTATTTCTCAGTTCCCAGCAATCATAGTTTTGGTCCCGACAACAGAACCATTTGTTGGTACAGGGGAACACCCAGGGTTCAATACTACAAAAATGCACCAATATAACTCTAACTATCGGCCCTTTCAGCAACACCTATGAAGCAGATGAAGTCTCACCTGAGGTAGAGGCAGGGGTGGTTGTGAGACTCAGGTGTCTGCAACCTTAGGTGGGATACAGATCTGTGATTATGATACTTAATAGAGCACTTAGCACCGCCAGATCCTCAATATGCAATCAATACCTACTTCATTGATAAAATAGAGCTTCGTAGCATTCAGACTGATCTAATGTAGTTAATTACTTAGCACAAACATATGGATCAGATCTAGCAGAAGCAATCACTAAGCACATTCATAGAAGTTAGATCTATTAATATCAATTCTTCTTTCATCTATCAATACCCTAGTTTTCGAACTAGGATAGACTCTATTAAACATACCTAAATCCATACTATAGAAACAAAAATTTCCACTTATCTTACTTCTAAAGAGCACAAAGCTTCCAAATCTAAAAAATTTCACTATTCTTACTTTATCAAAGCACAGAGCTTGCAAATCTTACCTCTTTTAATCATAAATTATCACTTTTACCTTTCTTAGAGCATACAGCTTTCATATCTTTCTTCTCTCCTTCAGATCCGACTTCTTTTCTTCAAATAAAGCTTCTTTCTTTCATCATAGAGATTTGTAAATCAAGTAGAATACTGTGCACTAGAGTGACAAATATATGCATAGAGCTTTCACAACTTTAGGATGAATCTTTTCACAAAAAGCCTTCTTTCTCAGTTCCCAGCAATCACAGTTTCAGGTCCCGACAATAGAACCATTTGTTGGCACAGGGGTAGACCCAGGGTTCAATGCTACAATAGCACACAAAAAAAACCCTAACTATTGGCCCTTTTAGCAACACCTGTGAAGCAGATGAATTCTCACCTGAGGTAGAGGCAGGGGTGGTTGCGAGACTCAGGTGTTTGCAACCTTAGCTCAGACACAGATCTCTAATTATGAAACTTAATAGAGACTTAACACCATCAGATCCTCAATATGCAATCAATACCTACTTCGCTGATAAAACAGAGCTTCATAGAATTCACACTAATCTATTGTAGTTAATTACTTAGCACAAATAGATGGATCAGATCTAGAAGAAGCAAGCACTAAGCACATTCATAGAAGTCATATCTAACATTCTTACACATCATTAGCACAAAGAATGAACAGATTTATCTATCTCTATCAAAGCACTTAGCAAGAGATTCATAAACACATTAAGACAAGCACATAGAATAAAAACATAGTAATTATGTGGTTCACCCCCATCCTAGGGCTACATCCACCAACTCTTCTTATTTATTGTCTTCATTCAATTTATTACAAGCACAGAGCCTCAAAAACCTTACTCTGCACAGGACAGAAGATCTGCACAATGTGCTAGATCCTTCTTCCTTGCGTTACAACGCTAAGAATTCCACAATCTACTACAAGGACCTACACTTAGCTCTGCAAGTCTCTTACAGTCATGCACCAAGCACTTACGGACTCTAGTTGCACTTAGCATACATTCACATCACATAGATGCACCACACTTCTATATAGCCTAAGTGTCTATTTATATATTACAAAATAGGCCTAAACATGGGTAAACTCATGGGCCAACATCCCATTCCCGTTACATATTCCCACATCCCAAAAAGGGTCCAAGATCCCGCGATCTCTGCTTCGTCTTGTGCTCCTCCTTCGACAGATTGTCGAAGTCCAAAAACAAGTCAAAATTGACCAGATTTCAACAAAACCCGTTCAAGGGCCAAAAATATGGATCAATGGTATCAAAGTAGGCTTCTCTTGATCATTTTTTAGTGCATGTCCCCGATGAGGTCCGAGCATAGAAATTTGGGTCTCGAGCTTATCTCTCTTGAGGAAAATTGCTCTCGCATGCCCAAAAAACCCTCCATGATGGAAGAAAATAAAAATGACAGAGAAGAAGATTATATCAATTTGTTGCAGATGAAATGATGGAGAATGTTTCCCACATCCTTCAACGTCTGCCGATAGAAGTAGGCACATCTTCATCAAGCAACCTCTTTGGAAGAACCTCTCCTTTCAAGTTACAGGGACGACATCTATGTTTCCCCACTTGATGTTTATGATGTTCTTTTGGGCCAACCATATATGTGGAAGCACCATGCTATTTATCAGTCTTGACCCCGTAGTGTGATTGTTACTCTAGGGGGTCATCTCTATAGGATACCATAGGTAGTTCCAACTATTGTCCCACCTAAACAGTGTCACAAGGTAGTAGCTCATACTACAAAATTGAGATTCTTCAAAATCTGTTTAAAATTTTTAGGTATGTGTTATATTATTTGCATGTGTGTGTGTGGGCACATCATATTTGACAACTGCATCTGACGAGCCCAACTTCCTTCACCCTTTGTGTCATGTGTGTCAGGTGATTTCCTATGGGGGTCTTAGGGAGGCCAATTTTGGTCCCCCCTATTTACACACAACATTCGGATCTGGGCAGTAGCCCAAAGCCGACAGGGTTCGAGGCAGTGCCTCGAAATTGTTTTTTTGGGCAGTTTTTTCTATTTTAACGGATTTTTCTATTTTTAGCATTTTTCTAAATTAATCCTATATTAATGGATTAGGGTTTTGGTAGCTACGAAATACCTAAAATATTGAATATATTGTAATTTGAATGGTGAAATTTGTAAGTTTTAAACCTGTGAAGTAAAGCAATGCATATAGATTCTTAACAAATACAACAATTAATCAATGGCTCATACACAGAGTACACAGAGATTTTTACCAGAAACCCTCAACCGGGAAAACCTTTCTTATTTTCATTATATCAAATTTCACCATTCGCCATACAATATATACAATGTTTTTAGGTATTCCATAGATACCAAAACCCTAATCCATTAATCTAGGATTAATTTACAAGTCAGCTAAAAATAGCAAAATCCTCTAAAAATAGAAAAAACCGCCCAAAAAAAAAAAAATCGGGGTGTTGCCCCAGCCTACCGCCCGGTTGTTATCACTGAAATTTCGTCCGCACATGGCGACAAGAACTCATCATCGTCACACAGTAATTAAGTCATTCATGGCACTGGATTAATTTCACAGCATTGCAAAAGGGTCAAAAACTATACAAAGTAACCAAAAATTGAAGGGCGCTTTACAAAAGATGGGTGCACACGCATATGCGTGGAATAGGAACGTACAATGCGCGCATGTGCGCACAATGCATGACTGTTAGAAAAAAAAACTGTGCACCTGCTAAACGACGCATTTATTGAATTGGTCGGCCTCCCAACCACTTATGGGCCAGCTCCCAACCTGATTTGACCATCAAATCTGAGCTGAATCCGCATGGTAGGTTGGTCAAAGACCTAATTGAGCCCTAAAGAGCCCCTTTTCACACCTCAAAAGGAGTTACATAATCACCCAATGCAATGCTATAAAAAGCCATGAAGAAACATCATTTTCTCAAGGAATTTCATGTAATGTTATGCTTCTTAGATTGTTTTAAGGACTCACTCCTTGGAAATAATACATTAGCACCATTTCATTGAGTTATCCACCTCTACATTGAGTGGATGTGCTAGGAGTTCTTTCACCATCATTCTCATTTTCTTATTGTAAGGAGAAAAAGTTTGTGAGGGCCTCAAGAGCCTTCCATTGGAGAAAGAAGGGACTCATAGTCCCCTTTCTTCATTG
>ML785320.1:142021-160543 GCA_009831015.1 Picea engelmannii | reverse complement strand
TCATTTAGCAACAACTTAACCCTTCCACGTCCCAAGATTTTTGTTGTCGAGTCATCTCCTAGGAATACATCACCGCCATCATATTTTTCATATTCAGAGAACCACTCCCTGTGAGGAGTCATATGGTATGATGCACCTGAGTCAATCAAACATACACCATGGTCTGCATGTAGACTTGTAGATGCTAGGTAAACATCACCTCCTTCTTCAATGGAGGTTTTCACATCCGTGGAAGAGGTACTATCAGATCCCTTTGGTTTTTCAACCTTCTTAAACTTGCAATCTTTCTTATAATTCCCTGTTTTACCACACTTCCAGCATTTCTTCAAAGATTTTCCTGGGGACTTAGATCTACCTGTAGATTTAGATCTCCATCCCGAAGGCTTACCAGGGTTCCTGTCTTGGGTATGCCCTCTTACAAATAAAGCATCTGTGTTGTGACCATCCATGCTTTTTCGCCTCATATCTTCAGATAACAAGGATGCAACTACATCCTCATAATTCAATGTAGATTGAGTGGTACTACCTATTGCTACAACCAGATTATCCCAATAGTCTGGCAAAGAACACAACAAAGTAATACACTTATATTCTTCTGCAATCCTAATATTAACAGATCCAAGTTGACTTACCAGGGTATTAAAGGCATTTAGATGTTCTGTCACATAATCTCCATCTTCCATCCTAATATGATACAGCTTCTTTTGAAGAAACAACTTGTTTACCAGGGACTTTGATTGATACAAATTCCCTAACTTATCCCATAGTTCCTTGGCTATGGATTCTCCTGAGACATTCAACAACACCAAATCTGCTAGGCAAAGTCGAATGGTACTCCTTTCTCTTCTGTCCAACTTGTCCCAATCTTCCTTCGACATACCAATAACTGGTGTACTAGTAGTTTGTGTACTGGTAGGTTGTGTACCAGTAGCCTGTGTGCTTGTAGATGGTGTACCAGTAGGCTGTGTGCCAGGATCCACAACGATCCATTGTTCATTGTCTACAAGAAGGTCCTCCATATTGAGCTTCCATAGCTCAAAGTTTTTACCATTGAACTTCTCTATCTTGATTCTAGATGAGCTCGCCATTCCTTTTACTTTACTCAAATCTCCACTGCAAAATCTCCCACTGAACCCAGGTTTATCACAGACCCAAGATAAACTTGATCTATCAAGACCGAGCCAAACCCTTAGCAACAAAGGCATCCCTCTGAAGCCAAAAACATGCTCTGATACCACATGTAAGTTTTAAACCTGCGAAGTAAAGCAATGCATATAAATTCTTAATAAATACAAAAATTAATCAATGGCTCATACACAGAGTACACAGAGATTTTTACCGGAAACCCTCAACCGGGAAAACCTTTCTTATTTTCATTATATTGAATTTCACCATTCTCCATACAATATATACAATGTTTTTAGGTATTCCGTAGATACCAAAACCCTAATCCCTTAATCCGGGATTAATTTACAAATCAACTAAAAGTAGAAAAATCCGCTAATAGGGATCGTCAAATGCAGTTGTCGTATCTGACGCACCCACACACACACACATGCAAAGAATATAACACACACCCAACAAAATTAATACGATGAAGAGTTTAAAGATGCAACACCAAGGAAGGATATTTTTCTCCTGGTTAAGGGTTTTCAACGTAAATCTCTGTGTACTGTGTGTATGAGGCATTGATTAATTTATGTTTTAATTAAGAATTTGTATGCATTTCTTCACTTCACAGGTTTAAAACTTATATGTGGTATCAAAGGTATTTTTTGGCTTCAGGGGGATGTCATTGTTGTTGAAGGTTTGGCTCAGTCTTGATATATCAAGTTTTATCTTCGGTCTGTGATAAACCTGGGTTTTGTGGGATCTTTTGCAGTGGTGATTCGAGTGTAGAAAGAGGAATGGAAAGAATTTCTAGAATCGATATAGAGAATTTTGACGGTAAAAACTTCAAGCTATGGAAGCTCAATATGGAGGACTTTGTTGTAGACAAAGAACAATGGATCACTATGCATCATGGTACACAACCTACGGGTTTGAAGTCTACTAGAACACAATCTACTGGTACACAACCTACTAGTATAAAAACTACTAGTACACAACCTACTAGTACAAAAACTACTAGTACAAAACCTACTGGTATGTTGAAGGAAGATTGGGAGAAGTTGGATAGAAGAGCAAGGAGTACTATTCGAATCTTTCTGGAAGATTTGGTGTTGTTGAATGTCTTAGGAGAATCTATAACCAAGGAACTATGGGATAAGTTAGGGAATTTGTATGAATCAAAGTCCCTGGTAAACAAGTTGTTTCTCCGAAAGACATTGTATCATCTTAGGATGGAAGATGGTGATTCTATGACAGAACATCTATCCGCCTTTAATACTCTGGTAAGTCAACTTATCTCTATTAATATTACGATTCTAGAATAAGATAAGTGTATTAATTTGTTATGTTCTTTTCCAGTCTCTTGGGATAATTTGGTTGTATAAATCAGTAGTACCACTCAATCTACATTGAAGTATGAGGATGTAGTTTCATCCTTGTTGTTTGAAGAGATGATGTGGAAAATAATGGATGGTCAGATCATAGATTCTTTATTTGTAAGAGTTTGTAACCAAGACAAGAATCCTGGTAAGTCTTCGAAGGGGAGATATAAATCTATAGGTATATCTAAGTCTCCATGAAAATCTTTGAGGAAATGTTGAAAGTGTGGTAAAATAGGGAATTATAAGAAATATTGCAAGTCTAAGAAGGTTTATAAACCAAAGGGATCTTATAATACCTCTTCTACAAAGGAAAAAACCTCCACTGAAGAAGGAGGTGATGTTTACCTAGCATCTACAAGTACACATGTATACCGTGGTGTATGGTTGATTGACTCAGGTGCATCCTATCATATGAATCCTCACAGGGAGTGGTTTTGTGAACATGAAAAATACGATGGTTTTGATGTATTCCCAGGAGATGACTGAACAAACAAAATCATGTAACGTGGAAGAGTGAAGTTGTTGCTAAAATATGGAAGGATGAGAACTCTCCCTAGGGTTTTGAACATTCCAAAACTCTCCAGGAGCCTAATATGTGTAAGAAAGTTGGAGGATGCATGTGTGGATATTTTATTAGGAAAGGGAACTTGCAATATGGTATGAGGAGAAATGATTTTGATGAGGGAAGTTCGATGTGGAAACCTATATAAGTTGTTGGGAAGAACTTATACTAATGGGTGTAACCATTCTATTGTCCCTAAGTAGATAAATAAAAAAGACAAGACCAATATTTTCCTTGGAAAGAAGACCATGCAGTGGCATCAAAGACTAGGGCATATTGGAGAAAAGGGAATTTGAACACTACACGGTAAAGGTATGGTTGAAGGTATGTCTAATTGCACTCTGGATTTTTATTTATGTGAACATTGCATATATGGTAAATAGAATCAAGTAAGATTCCCATATGGTGCTACAAGAGAAAAGGGGATCTTAGAGATAATACACAATGATGTGTTTGGACCTGTTCATGTTCCATCACTAGGTAAATATGTGTATTATTTTTCATTCATAGATGATTTCTCAAGGAACACATGGATTTCCTTTTTTAGAAAGAAATATGAGGTATTTGATAAATTTAAAGAGTTTAGGGCTCTAGTAGAAAATAATTTGAAGAAGAAAATAAAGGTATTGAGGACATATAATGGTGGAGAATTCTATGGAAATGAATTCAAAGAATTCTATAAGAAGTGTGGTATAGCAAGGCATAATACTACTCCATACACGCCTAAACAGAATGGAGTTGCAGAAAGGATGAAAAATACACTGATGGAAAAATCAAGGAGCATGCTTAGTGGTGCCAAGTTAGTATAGGAATTCTAGGTAGAGGCAGTGGGTACATCATGTTACCTGGTCAATCGATCACCCTCATCAACGCTAGATGATAAAACTCCACATGAGGTATGGACTGGTAAGAAACCCTCTCTTGAACATATTAGAGTGTTTGCTTTTGATTATGATGTACATGTTCCAAAGGAAAATATGAGTAAGTTGGATAATAAAGATGAAAAGTGTATATTTTTTGTTATAAAGATGGTGTGAAAGGTTATAATCTTTGGAACAAAGAAACTAAGAAGACTGTTTATAGTCGGGATGTTGCTTTTAGAGAGGTGAAAGATGTTCCCAAACAGGAATTCCTACCAAGGTAAGAGGAACCTGAGAAAATAGATTTTGAGTTGGATGATGCAAAATATGAATCAACTGAATAAGATGAAGAAGAAGAATAAAAACTTCCAATATTGAGGAGATTAGTGAGGGAAAGAAGGTAACCAAAAAGGTATAGCCCACCTAATTTTTTTTCTAATTTTTCTTTATCTACTACTGATGATGATCCCAAAACTGTCAGGGAAGCAGTGAATTCAGAGGATAGTAAACTCTGGAAGAAGGCCATGGTTGAAGAAATGGATGTCTTGAATAAGAATGAGGCATGGGATATAGTTGAGCTTCCAAATGGAAGAAAATATGTTGGTAGAAAATGGTTTTTTAATAAGAAGTTTAATGCAGAAGGAAAAGTGGATAAATACAAATCTCGATTAGTAGCAAAAGATTATTCCCAGGAAGAGAGAATTAACTTTGGTGAGATTTTTTCTCGTGTTGCCAAGTTATATTCTATTAGATTTATTTTATTTATTGTTGTTTCTTTTGATCTTGAAGTGGGACAGATGGATGTAAGGAAAACATTCCTACATGGGGATCTAGAAGAATAAATGTACATGAAGAAGCCAGAAGGCTTTGTAATGAAGGAACAGAAAGAGTTGGTTTGTAAGATAAAGAAGTCACTATATGGTCTGAAGAAATCACCTAGGATGTGGTACCAAAAGTTTTACACATACATCCTTGGATTGGGATTTGTGAGACACAGGATTTATCACTGTGTATATTCCAAGCAAGTTGGTAATCACTTCATTTATTTAGTGTTATATGTTGATGAAATGTTGCTGGTAGGAAATAACATAGATGTTATCAAGGAGGTGAAATCACAAATATCCTCCAAATTTGACATGAAGGATCTCGATGTTGCTAACTTCATTCTAGGAATGGAGATTAAAAAAGATCATGAAAACAAGAAACTCTAGTTGAATCAGAGAAAATATGTTGAGACGATATTGCATACATTTAATATCCATGGAAGTAAACTGATCAAGGTTCCTATTCCTATAGGTGTAAAGTTATATGCAGATCAGTGTCCCAAGACACGGGAAGAAGAAGAGGACATGTCCAATGTTTCGTATGCTAGTGCAGTTGGAAGTTTGATGTATGGAATGGTCTATACTAGACCGGACATTACACATGCAGTGGGAGTTTTGAGTAGGTGTATGTCAAAAACAGGGAAGGAGCATTGGACAATAGTAAAGAGGGTCTTTAGGTATTTGCATAGAACTACCAGTTATGGATTGTGCTACCAAGGAAGACTAGGATTGGACATACATGGGTTTTTTGATGCAGACTGGGTTGGAGATATGGATTGCAGAATATCTACAAGTGGGTATGTGTTTAACCTATTTGGAGGAGAAATCAATTGGATGAGAAAAATACAGGCTGTAGTGGTACTCTCAACTACATAAGTTGAATACATGGCATCCACTCATGCAAGAAAGGAATTAGTATGGTTACAAAGATTGTTTTTAGGTATTGGGTTGGTACAAAAAGCAGTGAGATTAGATTGTCAGATTCATAGTGCAATCTTCCTAGAAAAGAACCCAGCTTATCATTCAAAGACAAAGAATATTGATGTTCAATATCACTTTGTGAGAGAAATGGTTGAAGAAAAGAAGGTGTTGTTGGAAAAGGTTGACACTTTGAAGAATGTTGCATATTCATTGACAAAGTCTATGAGCATAGAGAATTTCTCCTCGTGTAGAGTAACAATGGGCATTGCTCCCCTAGATTGTTGACTATGTAATCCTTTGAACCCCTCTATGTCAAGAAAACAACAAGTTGGCGAATGTTGAGTATGTGTTATATTATTTGCATGTGTGTGTATGAGTGTGTCAGATTCAACAACTACATATGAAGATCCGAACTTAATTCACTCTTTGTTTTGTGTGCGTCAAGTGCTTTCTTGGGGGGGTCCTAGGGGGGGTTAGGTCCCCCCCGGTTATGCACAACATTTAGGGAAGCACCTCGAAATTGTTTTTTGGGTAGTTTTTTCTATTTTAGCATATTTTTCTATTTTTAGAGGTTTTCTAAATTAATCCTGGATTAAAGGATTAATGTTTTGGTAGCTACATAATACCTAAAATATTGTATATCTTGTATTATGAATGGTGAAATTAATACGATGAAGAGTTGAAAGGTGTGACAGTAAGGAAGGTTGGTTCTCTCCCAGTTAAAGGTTTCCAACGTAAATATATACATAGTATGTGTATGAGCCATTGATTAATTTATGTTTTTCTTAAGAATCTGTATGCATTTATCTACTTCATAGGTTTAAAACTTACAAAATGGTGAACAAAAGAACACTACAACCAATGCAACCTCAGTCCAAGAAAATTTTGTTCAACAAAAGTAGCTTGAAAATATTGAATCCAAGTGAAAGGATTCCTTATACACACAGACATATCATGTAGACAGTCTGGTTAAAAATTTCCAACCCTTCCAGCCATAGGTTTGTGACAACCTTCAACAAGCTAAGAAACACAACTTCTCCAGCAAGGCAAGCAAATCATCAAGGTTCAGATTCAACAAGCACTTTCCTCTCTCCCATGGGAACTAAAAGAAATGGATACAATTTCTCCCTAAGGAGGGAGGATTGATCTAGGTGTATATCGGTGGCCACCCATCTATTCCAATTGGATCAAAATAGTTTTCTAGCAACTTACTAGTTTTAGCAGTTTTTCAGTTCCTAAACATTCAGGGCCATTTTGAGGCCTAAATGAAGTTTTTTTGGGACATAGCACCTCAATGATAACAAAAAGATATATTGATCCCCAAAATGAATCTCCTCAATGATACCTTTCCAACGATCTATCGTTCACCCCAAACATATATCGTATGTCAAACTTATGCCCTCGGGAAGTTGATACACCAAACTACCCAAAACGGGGTCCACAAAATTGTTAGCTTTTCATCTTATGAGTTTAGGGTTTTGGATTTTATTTATGTTAAAAAGGCCTTGGAGCCTCATTTTAAAAATCATATTCTTGTCAATGCAAGTATCCATCACATCTCTTCCCAGAGACAATTTTCCACCATTCTAGCGAGCCTTTCACTCTGGTACATTTCTCTCATTAATAGAAATTATGCATTATTGTATCTTTGATATACCTATGTTTTATTATTGGCTCTATTGAAATATGTCTTTATGTTTACATGTTATATCTCCACTCTCATTTGATGATGAAAATAATTTGGATCACGATCCCTCATCTCGATCCCATTCCATCTCATTTCCCTTATAGTTGCATAACGTATTGAAATTCTTTTGTATGAACCCTACTGCCAAGTATCAAAATCTAGTTTTGAGTCCTCCTCATCTGACTATATACTCCAACTTACAGATCTAGTTGTAGTGGGGTTGATGTAATATATCTTGATCCCTACTAGTATGGTGTATAATTGGTTCAGAAATTATGATTCCATGTTAATATCTACTAGCTCAGTATATCCAGGTCTGAAGTAAGGATCTAAGGGATGGACTAATTTTAATCCATATTCTTCAAACATCATAGTGTCCCTTTTTAAATCAATGAAAACATAATTTTGTAATCCCAATCAATTCCTAGTAAGGCAGGGTAGGGGTCTTTGTCTCCCATGATTTCAATCACTTCAAAATCAGCTATCGTTTTAACTCCTGCAACATCTACCTCCACATCTTCTAGCCTTCCCACTGGAAAAATGAAGTATTGGTTTTCCATCCTCAACTGCATGGGGGAATATACTAACTGAGGTTTTCCTAGAGCCTCCCAAGTATTTTTGGGTAATATGTTGACATTTGAGCCCAACTCCATCATGACAGCTTTAATTTCAAAATCGTCTAACTAGGCTTCCAACCTAAATTCTATTCCAATTCGCACCTTCCTTCTTTGTATCCTCTGGGTATTGTTCTTGGGAAGGTTGGTGGTTACAGTGATTTATGGGGTTCCCTCATCCCCTAGGATTAGGTACAAGGTATTCCGAAACTTCTAAGAGAATCATTCATCTCCTAGGATCTTGGATAATAATTGAAACCAGAGGTTGATTATATCTTGAGACTAGTCACAGGGTCTTCTCAAGTTTACAGGATTTCAGGGTGTGGGTGGTGAGGTAGGATCTTGAGCGGTATTGGGTTGAAGGGTGAATTTAGGAGGGTTTTCTATTATTCCTGGAGAATATTGGCATACTTTATATTTGAAAAATATTTTTAGTTTCAAAGGATCATACATGTCATCCTTGGGGGCTTCTTTCCGAATTTTGGGCCAATTTTCTACATATGCCACAGTTTTTCTCCTCTGCAAGTTATGATGTTGATTTTGGGTATCCTTCCTTCAGAGTATCTCTTGATTTTCAAGAATATGAAGTTATCTTCTCTTTGACGAGCCCTATCCTCCCACTTTGCGATCAGTTCTTGTAACTCTTCAGTTGCGTGAGAATTAGTTATGAAGTATGAACACCATGGTTGTCTCGGATGAGGACAGTCTCTGGCCATATGTCCTTGTTCATCACAATTGTAACATCAACCTGATCCTATTCCTCTGGTCCTCCCTCCTCTAAATCCTCTTGCACCGCCACTTCCCCGACCTCTTCTTGAACCTTGGGGTGTTTTGTTTATCTATAATATAGTTTGGTCTAGCCTGTCGGCAAGTGCATATAATTCCTAGCATTAGTTTGTAGCATGCATTGTGGATGCACAAAATTCACAATGTATTGTATTGGGCATAGGTGAGTACTTTTGTAGGATGGGGCAGTGTCTTGGTGCATTCCCTCGAGTCTGAAATATCTCATAGTATTTGGCTATTTGAGGGGGTTGGGTTCTTGGGAAGCGTGGTATTGAAATGGTGCATGAAATGGAGGATTTTTTTATTCTTGTGAAACTCCTCCCATTGGTCCTGTAGGGGGGTGTCCCATTCCTCTTATCCATGGACACTCAGTTTCTAGATGCCCCTCTGTGTAGCATCTCGTATACCAAACTTGAAGTCATGCTGGATTGAGTAGAGTCAATTCATGTATCTTCTCCCTGAGTGAAGATAATTTTCCTTGGATATTTGAAATGTGTGAATCTATTGGCGGTCTTGTAATCGTCATGCTCCTTGGGTATCCCACCATGGCTTCAATATTCATTGATTGTTCCAAAGCCTCTGTCAATGTTGTTATTCTCTATTGTGTCAAGAAAATTCATTTCAAGGGTAGAAATTTTTTTATGTACCATTCCCTTTTATGGTCTTCATGAATTGCGTTCACCAATATCCCAATAGCATCCTTAAAATTATGATTGTATTCCCATGTGGCTCTCTCTGCTGAATCTTGCACAACTTAGAGAGAGCTTGTTGTTCTGATTGAGGTAAATTGAATTCGACAGTGAATTTATGACACACCTAGTCAAGGGTAAATTGGTTTCCTTGTACCCCAATCTTAATAGCCTTTATGTACCATTCTATGGAACTACACCTCAAGGTAGTCTGGAATTCTACTAACTTCTTTGCATCCAAGGTCCCTCTGGACCTCTAGATGGCCTCACATAGAAAGAAATGTTGTTTTGCATCCTCATCCCCTTTACCATAGAACTTTGGGTATTGTTGGATTGATCCTCCCGTATTTCTAGCCATTGTCGGTGTTCTTGTTTCTATCAAAATAAATCCTAACATCCCTAGTTGCAATCTACCAGGAGACCCTACTATCCTTCCACTGTTTACAGTTGCGAGTCTTGTTGAATTGACTAAATTTGACAAAATAGAATTTGCATGAGTATGAGGTACTAATATTATCAAGGGTATTGAAGGAACTTGGGGGACAAGTGACTTGGGGATGGTTCCACTGACTTCTAGAAGGGTTTATTTGATCTAGGGGGTCTGTTTTTTTTGTACCGAAGTAACTTTCTCCACTTCGTGGTTGACTCCTCTTGAGATCGGGACTGAATTTTCTCTGTCTTCTACAATATCCAGAAAGCTTTCATCCTCTCTTTATTCTAATCCTTCCTCATCCCATCCTCTCTTCATGGGACTTATTTGTTTATGTTCTTCTCTCTCCTTCAATCTTATACTAGTGAGTCTTTCTTGTATTTGAAACCTCCACAACTCCTCTGACTTTCTTTCATCCATTCCTCCTAGTCCAATTTACTTCTACAACAATCTGGACTACTTTATTTCTCTCTTTACCTTTCCTCGCCACCATTTATAAACTATGGAGACTCTCCTCAGGGCATGCTCACTTCTTGCGGTTTTCTCTTCCCCCATATTTCAAAGAACTTGTTCCCCTTATTATGTCATGAACCCACCCCAAGATCACCCCACCCCAAGTGCATGGGTTTAGGCTTCCATCTCACACTAGGGAACAACAAGCATCCCTTGTTCCACAAAAAATACCTTGATCTAGAGGGGAATTTCCCTAAGAAATATTCCCCATGCCCCTTTCCTGATTATTTCTTCAACTCGTGAAAGGGTTTGGTGGTTCTTCACTGCAAAATCAGTGATATAGCCTTCTAGGGACGTGTGAACCCATAAATCCATTGTTCAAATAATCTAGTGATCCAGTAGGTGAAACTCTGCTAGCCTCTCTGTATCCCAAGAACCAATTTATTTAACCTGTTATTTGAAATCTGGTGCTTCTTTTAGGTGATCTACCCATTGGAACAACTTTTCTGGGAATTCTACCCATAATATATCATATTGGTCGCATGATCTTTCTAATTAGAAGACAAAATCCTTGATCATGTCCTAGTTTAGATTTCATAACTCCGCTTCCTTCGGTATGAATGCATCATACCTACGTTCCCACCACTGTCGAATGTTAGACTTGTGGATATGAGGAAGCATTCTCCTTACAGGTTCCCTTGTAAAGTCAGGGTACCGGAAACAAAACCACTTTGTTGGCACAAAGTTGTCAGAATAAGGTCCTCCTCAGGTTACCAACAAAAGGGTATCAATGTATTCTAGTGCATTGGCATTTTCATATTTCTGAAAGGAAATAAGTCTCACTCGAAGTGCAATCGAGACAAAAGAACCAAGGGAATGGAAAGAAGAATTCTATATAGTTCTATAACACATCTATAGTGTTACCATTCTAATTTAATATAGATTACTCAGTTCAAATCCCTAAC
The DNA here is from genome assembly GCA_009831015.1 of Picea engelmannii. Taxonomy (NCBI): domain Eukaryota; kingdom Viridiplantae; phylum Streptophyta; class Pinopsida; order Pinales; family Pinaceae; genus Picea; species Picea engelmannii. Next base: position 149,260 of record ML785320.1, on the reverse strand, counting down.
ACATCATACACTAATATGAAAGAACAAAGCTATATAGAACATCAAGAAAATATACAGAAGTGTAATGCATAAAATACAACAACATCACATTCGGAGACATAAAGTAATAGAAAACATGAAATTTCAAAATTTGATCTCCATTATATTTCCATTATATCAAAAGGTATTGATCCACATACATTCACATCTTTACATTAGCCATTGTTGTTGTTAGCACCAGAACTCACCTCTGGATTGTGACAGAGGTAATCCTGATACCCATAAGAGTTTATGTCATAGATTGGTTGTAAAAGGGTCAAATGGGTGCAATCTCAAAAAAATATCCTCTTAACTTAGAAAACTGGATTGATATGCATGAGCAGGTGAGGTCTCAGTTTAACTTCAGGCAATAGGTTGTAGTAAGGGTGAGTAGGGGGGAGGCTTTGGTGAGAAAATGTAGAGGTCTACCAAGGACATCAAGTCTTTTGGCAGCCCAAGGAGGAACAATTTAAGGACAATAAATTCTTGAATTTAAATCTCAAAGAAACTGAAAGGAACTATAACAACACTATAATCAAAATTTCATCATAATGTAGTCACAATAATTCAAGTGAATCATTCAATCATGAACTCTTTCATCATTAGAGGAAGAAAAGAGGGAGTAAAGAAGCTAATTGTCATTAAAAGAGATGCCTCAAATGCATATACATAACCAGAAAACCAGAGTCTTCAATAAAAATTTACAATATAGGAGCTTTTCTATACCATCGACCATGACAAAATGGAAAAAATGCATACATATACTGATAAAAATGTTCTTGAGTCTCTGTATTGAAGGTATTACATCTGCATGTCTTCTGACAGATTGTGCATCTAGTCTTCTGTCATATTTGAGCTTTGTCAAACGCAACTATGATTCTGCAGCTGAGATGACTTGTTGACAATCCTTTCTAGGGATTTCCATTTATGGTGGAAACGATGCTCAACCACCACAAACTACCTTAATAATTGCTTCATTGGGATCAATAAGGCCCGAGTCAACACTGTACCTGGGGGACGTGGTAGCCTCTACATGCTTCCATCTAGAGTTGAGTCAGATGTTACAGGGAGGCCTAATAGTGAACGTGGACGAGGTTTTGGTGGAACGATTGGCACAACGACAGGCTTCTCTATGTGTGATAGCCAGGTGGAGGAGACATGTAGGCTGGGAAGAAGTTGTGGGGGTGACACAGGTGGGAGATGAGGTGGCACAAGTGGTGGGAGATGAGCAGGGGAGAGGCGACACAGGTGGGAGATGAGGTGGCATAGGTGGAGAGAGATGAGAAGGGGAGAGGCGACAGGTGGGACATTGAGTGGAGGACAGGTGTGAGGGAATGAAAGTGGAGTGACCAATGTGATAGACTCAGAAGAGAGATGGAGTGGGGGACAACTATTGGCTAGATGGTTGTGGAGTGACCACTTGTCAGCTTGGGATAGGGCATGCGCATATCAGGGCCATGAAAAGTGGTTTTATTCCTCCCCACTTTTGGGTCCGATGTGTGTCTTTGATCGACAAGTAGTGCCTCAAAAAACTATGGTTGTTTTCCCTGGCCTGCTCTACCCTTTTTAACAACCGCGCATGTTGAGGCCCTGATATGGCCAGTGACCATCGATATGAGGTGCACTAATCCTAGCCACTTGGATTTCTATACATCCTAGCACAATGAACCAAACAGTCGCATCACTCTGGAAGACATAGGATAAGTGCCATTTAGTGGGTTTTTAACCCCATTCTTCGCATTTTCCACCCAAGGGAGAAATCCAGGAAAAACTCCCCCTTGCAAGAATATGTGATAATAGTTGTCACAGGGGTAGACCCAGGGTTCAATGCTTCAACAAAGCACCAAAAAAAACTTAAATACCGTCCATTTTGGCAACACCTGTGATGCAGATGAAGTCTCACCCGAGGTAGAGGCAAGGGGGGTTGTAGGACACAGGTGTCTACAACCAAGTTGGGACACAGATCTATGATTACAACACTTAGTAGAGAACTTAGACAATAATATGCATTAGTTCATGAGTCTCATTCACATCACATATTAAACCCTTATTACAAATCAACGTAGTAATATTAAAGATCAAACAATTTCATTCACTTAGAACATAGCATTAGCTCGTATCTAGCATTCAATTATATTTAATACCTTTAAGCACTAAGAAACAACATCTGATGCATTCATAATACATTATAAAAACAAAACTAATCATATAAACAATGTAATTCACATTGCACAAAGCATATCAAGAAACAGGATATACGTGGTTTACCCCAGTGTGGGGCTACATCCACCAACTTCTTCTTCTTCTTTATTAGTATTCAATGTTCGTACATTCCTCCACTACTGTGAAAAAAGCCATAGAGCCAAACTCTGTAGAGGAAATGAGATTTGCATGTTGTGCACTACATCCTCCTTCCCAAAATTAGGTCAAGGCACAAAGCCAACTCCTTTGTCAAGAACATAGCCTTACATACAACGCATGTGCACAAATAAACTTACAAAACAGTTTCACTTAGCTCTGCAAGTCTTAACATACTCTTGCACCAAGCCAATTAGTCATGCACTAAGCCAATGGCCACCTATATTGCTTAGCTACTAGTTATTTATACACTTACAAAAAGGCCTAATCATGGGTGAACCCATGGGATGACATCCCATAACCTGTTGGCACAAGTTTGATCAGACCAGGGTCCTTCTCAAGTTACCAAAAAAAGGTACCAAGTATTCTAGAGCATTGGCATTTTCATCTCCTCTGAAGAGAATAAGTCTCACCCGAAGTGCTGCTGAGAAAAATAGATAGGGAAAGGTAAGGAAAAGACTTAGTAGGATTCACAGAACCTTCAGGACTCAACCTGATCTTGTGCAAGAGACATGAATAGATCTGAATCTTATGTGTGCAAGAATCGAACCTACTTGGGTTGCGAACAAGCATTTAAACACTGAACCATCAAGTAGAACTTATAAACCATATATAAGTAGTATAATGCATAAGTGTAACACACAGAGATAGATCAGATTTTGAAAATTTAGGTCCTTCTTCATATTATCTTCAGAATCTTTCTTTAATTACATATTCAAAAATACACAGTAGTTCTCTGTACAAACTCTTGGCTCTGGAATCATGTTGTAGAGCTCCAATTCTCAGACTGATATGTTGATTACATTAGTGTCTCAATACTTGACTTGACTCGACTGACAACAACCTCACCAATAGGGAAATATAGGATTGAACTTAATCACAATTGAGTTGTACCGATAGATAACCAACCTCCTTTACAATCATTTTCATCCCTATACATAAGCTAGGTTGTGTCTTTTGTCTCAGCTTGCATGCTTTCTTGTTCTATTGCAACTGTTGTTGCTTAGCAGGAGTTGTGTTGTTTTTCATAACTGATTTCTGTTGCTCTTTCTTGCTCTACTATCCATCTTCCTTTGAAGCTTGCACAACTCTTCCTGAGTCAAAACTTGCGCGATTCCTTATCCCAAAAATGAAGGGCCCAACAGGCTCCAAACACAACCCTTGACTCACCCTCAAGTCAAGTGCTTGTTTCTTTCGTAGATTCCAGGAGCATATGTTCCTTTCCCTTATCCTTCTTCTCTTTTGTTTTTTCTTTCTCTTATTTTTCCTCTTCAAATGAAGGGCCCAAATATGGGACCAACTCTAAGGATCACTCCTTCACTCCTTGAAAATTTCCAACTTTATCCTGCCACTTCCCGGTAAGGAGTGATGCCTCTGCAACAAACTGTTGGGTCACCTCTTTACTACACCCTTTTGGCTTATATGTGACCAACAAGTTCCACTCAGAATCTATTTTTGCATCAACATTATTCATATGCATGTATATGGAATGAATGATAGGTCGGAAGTCACGCAGATCTTTCTTTGCTATAGACTATGCCTCAAAGAGGGCGTTCAGTTCATTGTCTGCCTGTTGGATTTGGTTGAACTTATGTTGTTGATCCATCAGATCCGTCGTGGCCACAAATTCTTCATTCAACACCTGGATCTTGGTGTGCACCTCCTCCAAGACTTGGTTGCGTCAAGCGATGATTCCCATCCAATCGTTGAATTCCCTGAAAATCTTTGTGCATTCCGTTGTGTGCTTGTGTAGTGTTGCTCAAGAATTGTTTCCTTACAATACTATATTCTCCAGCTACTCTTGCAGCTTATGAGGGTTTTATTTTTCTTCTTGCTGAGTCTATCATAAAAAATATTCTATATGCTCAGCGCAAGCGATGAGTTGTTTCCATGCTCCTTGGAGCATCTCAATCTGATGCTCCAACTTGCCTACATCACTGGCTTTAGGAAGTTGGGGTGCAACATGGAGAATCTCTAGCCAGGCTTCAAGAAGCCTTTCTTTCACTCTTTCCAGTCTATGCTCAATCTGGGCCTTGGCCTATTCTTCTTACTTTATTGATGATTGTGCAATGCTTCCTCCCTCGCAACCTCGACAAACCTCTTGGCCTGATGGATCCTTTTCAATAGTTGATCATTTGATGCTCTGATCAGTCAAAATAAGTGTTTCACTGGCCACTTTACCAGGTCAGCGGATGAAGGGGATGCATTTCTAGGTGCCCATGTCTGCAGTGGAAGTCCATTGGTCATTGAATGCTTTGAGTGTGTCTCTACCTCCTCCTCTGTTGATGGTCCTGGCATGATCCTCAACTTTATTGTTGAGGGAAAGCGAGTTAGAACCTTTGTTATGGCTATGCATAGTTGCATCAATTTTGTGCATTGATGAGGGTTTTGGATGTTGTTCTCTTCCCGGGTGTTAATTCTAGTTCCTTCTGAGCCTCGGGTATCTCCTGCTCTTTTTTTGCATCTGTTTCCTATGTTGTTCTTTTTTGGGCACCCTCACCATTGGCCAGTGAGGGGATTTGCTTGTTTCTTTGGGCTTGCATATCCTCCACAGTTTGGGTGTATTTTTCTTGCACTGAAGGCTTAATCTGTTGTTCCTGGATGTCTAGGTTCAGACTAGTCAGCTTCATGCTCTTCTCTAGTACTTTAGGGTTTGGACCAGAAAATTTTGGTCTTGGCTTAGGAAACTCTTGGGTTTTTTCTAGGATTTCTCGCTCCACTTGCTCTGGCTGATTGATGTGCATCGACTCTAGGTTTTTGGTCTAGGGTGGACTGGTGGTTTCTCAGTTTGGTGACTGGGGTTGTGGTGATGATGGAGGGTGCTCATTGATGATTGTGGATGGAAATGTTTCATGCTCAGGGTTGTCCTGAATGTATATGACGGGGATTTATTTGACTATCGAGTAGGTGCAGGGGATGAATAATGAAATGGGTTAGGGGTTTATAGGTTTATTCAGTGAAACCCCATTTCTAGGCTTCTTCACCATTGGTTTGTTAACAAACACAACACTCAAGATCTAGTTGACATCCTCACATGACAACATGGAATTAGATGGCAGACGATGGAGGACCGGTAGCATTATTTTCTTATGTTCCAATGGTTGTGTCTCATCTTCCTCCTCAGATTTTGATTGTGTTGGAGATTCTTGCTTCTGTGGATCTGGGCCTAATCTTGGTTCTTCCCCTGCTTCTTTGTATTTCTTCTTCGGTAGCTCCATGGGAAGAATATAGTGCATCCTTGACTTGCACGGGTTACATTTGAATCCTTTCCATGAAATTACTTCTTTTTCGAAGGCCTCCTCGTCCATATAGAACAACAACATCCTTGTATGGAAATATTCTCTACTAACATGTCTCGGCCATACAAATGTATGGTTCCAGTTCATTATGAAGGAAATGTTTCTCGTATTTCAATTGAGGAGATCCTACGGAATACGCATCCTCTTTGTTTCATCTATCAGGCCATTGTACCACTAAGAAAATGTTGTGGTGTTGAAGGCTGCATTCTCCGAATCCGACCCAAACTGCTAGGGCTCGAACATCTTCACCATGTGCCCCTTGTCTGGTAGCACTGATGCCCTTCCGATAGGTGGCTTACACTTGATAATTGAGAATGCCAGCAACATAATTATATAGGTGAAGGTTCCTCCCTTCTCTTACACTTCCTCACATGCCACTAGTAGTTCCTCTAGTAGGTAACTACACCAATTGAACACAGCACCATTGGCGCAAAAGTATGCTACTGATAATGCATCTAGAGTGCATTCGCCCTTGTAGTATGATCTCATTACCTTGCTATATATGATGTAACAACCATTCCAGACTGTCTCTGGTAATATGGGGTCAATTATTGTTGTACGTTTCCCCCTCTTTGTGTTAAATTTTTCATACAGGCTGAGCTCTCCTTTGTTTTTTTCGTGCTTACCAGGACCCTAGAATCCTTTCAACATGTCTTCTCCTTCAAAGGACAATCTAGTAAGCTGATGGATGTATTCATCATGGATTGGATACCACTTATCCAACCAGAGACTTTTGTCATGCACCCTACTTATCATAAATTTTGTACACCATGCAACCTCACTAGCGGTACCGAATACTAGTAGATCTCTAAGGTTCATGATGGTCGAATTGAATAAGTTGACAAATTCTAGTTTTGGCATGAATTACATGCCTCCTAACACATCTAGATCTATCTCCCAAATGACATATTTGTTCATGTAGGGGAACAAAACTGGATCTTTTAGGTCAAGATCAAGTATCCTAACATGCTCCACCTTCCCTTTGAGATCACCCACGACCTCGACTCGGGGGTCACAGAGATCGTCTGGTACTGCATCTTTAGACATGGAACTTCATATTTCTATGGCTCTCGACATTGTGTATTCTAAGTTATCACAACTTCTGCGGCAAGCTAAGGACTAGGGTCACAACTACGGGTTTCACAATTGTACAAGATGGTTCACTCTACCAAATTTAGAAATGGCTATGTTCTTTGAAAATGACGCATTCTCAAGCGAGTTCTTAGAGCCTTATACTTGGCATAGCAGGAAATTTTAGCAATAATTGTTGTTCATCATGACTGTATGGACGCAACTGGATTTGAGTTTTCTTATGGGACGGTTTAATAGGGTAAATCCTATCGGGAGATTCTGGCATTTACTTGCATGAGTGTGTAATGATCCCAAGCCAAATTCTTTCTTGGAATCACTAACTACTATTGATTTATTGAGTTTTTAAGTGCATACAAGATTCATCAACACATGGAGATCACAATATATTCAATATGTAGAAGCACAAGCAAAGATCTGACCTTTTTATTATGAGCAATGTAAGATCAATACAATAGATGGTCGATCTGGCATA
>ML785320.1:81880-92924 GCA_009831015.1 Picea engelmannii | reverse complement strand
TCTTCTTACAACTTTGAAAAGGAAAATGAAAATGGTGAAAGAATTCTTTGCTAATCCACTCAAGGGGTGAGATGGATTGCCCAATGCAATGATGCAAGTATACTCTTGGCAAGGATAGAAGAGTCCTCAAGAGAATAATGGCAACATAACTTTGCTTTGAAATACCTTGAGAAATGAAGTGTATCCATGGCCTTTTTATAGCATTCATTTGAGCTATTGTTCAACTAGTTTATAGTGTGTAAAGAGGCTAATTAGGGAATTTCTAGGTCTTTGACCAACCATCCAGTTGAATCCAGTCTAGATTTGAGTGTCAAATCAGCTTGGAAGATGAACCAGAAATGGGTGGTAGGCTGACCACTCTCATAAATGCATCGTTTCTCAGGTGCGCGGCTTTTTGCAACAACAGTCGCGCATCGTGTGCATGTGCACGAATCTTGCATTTATGTTTCGCGCATGTGCACGTGCGCCCAGTGTCTTCATAGAGCCCTTCAAGTTTTTACTTTTTTGTATAGTTTTTGACCCTTTATGAATGCTTTTGTTTTAATTCACATCCATGGATGACTTCATAACTGTTTAACGATGCTGAATTCTTGTAACCATTTGTGAACGAAATTTTAGTGATAACACAAGGGCTGAACTCCATAGTCCAAAGTTGAAGTAAAAAAAGAGGATCATATATGAAGTGCCTCAGGATGCATCATAGGTGAGTGTTGGGGGCTTGTTGGCCCCTGGTTATGGAAGGAAGTGAAGAAAAAGGAAGAAAAGGTAAAAAGTGAGCTTCGCAGGAGACATAGTAACTGTCACTGAGTCAAAGTGAGCAAAAGAGAAGGAAAGATGGAGTGAAGTGTGGAAAATAAATTCATTGGATGAGGAGATTAGGGATGACAGATCATAAAGGAAGAAGGATTGTGGACAACTCAACAAGTAGAGAAAGCCATCATGGGATTCTTTGGAGCACCACATGATGAAGAAGGAAAGATAGGTTGGCGAAGCCCCAAAAAAGTGGGTCAAGTTGACCTAGGGTTTTAGACACCTAGGGTTTTGGTATCTATGGTTTTGGCACTTAGGTTTCAACCTAAGGCTATCAGTGAGGGATTGTAATGTATAAATAAAGGTCAAGAGGACCTGGGTGTGGTTGGTCATTGAGTATTGGTATGATATTGTTGTTATAGCTCTATTGTGGACGGATAGGATTGTATTGTGAGATCTTCAGCTGTGTGCGAAGGTCAAGTCCTGTAGCTAGGTGTATAGGAAGGGGAGAGAAAGAGAGAGAAGAAAGAATATCTACTAGCTGAGAGCACAGAGAAGAATTGTATGCTTTACCTTAATAAATCATAAGCACAGTTTTGTGGATGTATCCCTAGAGGGAGCGTGAACCATGTATATTTTGTGTCGTATGTGTGATTGATGCCTAGATCTCTGTCATTTTTATATTTGTATTTGCAATCTTATGTTAGATTAGATCTATAGCTGCATAAGATATACCTAGTTGATAAGTGATATATGAATGTTGTATTGTTGTTGTGATAGATCCACTTGATATTCCCCTAGTTGTAGACATTCCTGTCCTGCAACCCCCCTCTTAGTTGCTTCAGGTCAGACTGCATCTGCTTCGCAGGTGCTGCCGAAAGGGATAATATCTAGGGCTTGTTGGTGTGCTCTTGGAGCGAACCTTGGGTCTACCCCTGTGCCAACACTCACCAAGAGGGAAATATCAGACTGAACTTAATCACAATCCAACTGAACCAATAGCTAACCAACCTTCTTTACAGTCATGTTCATCCCTATACATAAGCTAGGTTGTGTCTTCGATCTCAGCTTGCATGCTTTCATGTTATGTTGCAACCATTGTTGCTTAGCTGGAGTTGCACTAGATTTTGCAACTGATTTATGTTGCTATTTCTTTCTCTATTGTCTAGATTCTTCTTAAGCTTGTGCAACTTGTTCTCAGTCAAAAATTGTGAGATTTCGTATCCCAAAAATGAAGGTCCCAACATAACCCAGTACATTAACCCTAGCCTGTAAAACAAGCAATATCCCATGATTGCAGCTCCACTTGGGCACTTCATCTTCAACCAGCCTGTCAAAGTCCCAAAAGTGATCAAACATGACTAATGTTTCCTCAAAACTTGTTCAAGGGCCAAAATTCCCCCAACACTCACTTGTGACTCATCTCGAGTCACTCAGATCTGGGAAGTGTTTCTTCGAAGGCCTCGATCTAGGCTCAAGCTGCCTCGAATTGCTACTTCACCAGAGCCTCATGCTCGACAAACTCTTGAATCACTTTCTTTGTAATAGGTCCTTTGCACAATGAGCCTTGTCCTTCAATATCTTCAAAAATCATGCAGGCTTGCTCCTGCACTGGCTATAGTCTCTATGTAACTTCCATGAATTTGCTATGTATGGAATTAATCTACTGTTGGACTGTGTGTTGCTCTTATGATATCTTCATTTTCTCAACTGTAGTGAGTGAATTCATCTGTAACTAAACTGTCAGTGCCTGCTGCTTCACTTCCTATAATTGTGCTTCCAGTTTCCTCAGCTTCGGATCTTTTGTGAGGCATTCATAAGTTAGAGCACTTTTATCACTCAACTTCTTACACTCTGAGGCAAGTGCCATGATCCTTCAAACTATGTTATTGGCATATTCCTCCCTCTGATCGCACACCTCTTGTGGAGTGCTCGAAACTACTTGGATATCTAACTCTATTATCTTCTCTTGAATCTTTTGAATGGCCTTAGCGAGCTTCCCCACTTGAATATCAACTGGATCTTGTTCCTCCTATGTTAGGCCTAGCATAGAGACAAGTGCAATAGTAAACGCTTCTTTGACCACAGTCTTATATGGGAGCAGCTGGTATTTTTCTTTATGCATATTTTATTTTTCCTCCTCGAACATCACCTAAATTTTGTCTTTATCCTTCTCGTAGGCAGTTACATAGGAATGTGAAACTCATAGTTTCTCTAAGACCTCCTCCTTTTCTTTCTTCAATGTTATGCAACCTCCTCCTTCTCTACTCAGACTCGTTGAAGTCGAGCCTATGTTGCATCTACTAGTATTCATAATTGGGTGAGCTCATCCCCCAATTATGAAATCTTCGATGAAGAAGGCACAATAGGTACTACGCGGCTCGAATGCATTCCTTGTTGTATCTCTTTCAGCTCCTTCTCAATTCTTTCATACAACATTTCCTTCTTCTCTCCATGTCTCTGCAAATTATCCTCTGAAGCATCCTCCATGACTGTGATGATTAGACCAATATAATCCTCTGTGAGCACATTCTTCAACTAGGGCCTAGTGGCACGAGTCTTCTCTCTTTCCAAATGTTTCTTTGGATAAGCCTTCTTTTTCTGCAAAGTCTTTGTTCCAATAGGGATATTATGAGGCGTTGTAGCTTCACCTGCTTATTTTTTTTCTCCATATTAGTATCTTCCTTGTCCATTACCTTGGTATTCTCCTCCTCCTCCTAGAAATCCATATCCATCCTTTGCAGAGGCACTATCCTCCTCATCAATTTCTATATGTTGTACTTCTACCTTTTTCTTTTTTTTCTTCGCGCTACTCTATCCGACATGCTCAAAACGGGTGACCAAGGGGCTTCCTAGGATGTCTGCATCAGATAGCTCTTCATCTTCAACCGGTACAAGGAACTCTTTGGGCCATTCTCTGGTGATCTCCTCCATATCTTTGTTAGTTATCTTATAAAATGACTGCAACTCCACCTTTCTCTCATCCCTACGTGCAGTGATATAGATAAAGTGTCATTCTACGCGGAACTTCACTAGCGGTCTATACTGGTGCAATGTGTTTAGTGTCATGCGGGGAAATGCCTCAATAGAACGCTTCAATTGTTGGTATTAGGCATGGAACACAATGTTCAATGACCACTATTTCGACATATCATTCGTGTACCATAAGGTGGAGAACCTTGCGTCCAACAGCTCTGATGGCTCAATATCCAAGAAGGTTTCTTCTTCTAGCATTTTCTAAGCAACAAATGCAATCAATACAAGTAACCAGCTGAAATGGAATTCATACCCCTGATCCTGCACTTTGAAGAAGTCTTTCTCAAGCTCATTGATGAGGTAACTCACCCAGTTCATTTTCATCCCCTCTACGCACTTCCCAGCGAGGTCCACTAGGAACCCAATGACTTGTGTCAGATGGTTCTTTTTTATGAGCTTGCTAGCTATAAGTTGGCAAGCAAGGTGCACTGTGCCATCCTAGATGGAGGCTACCTTGTAGCCTCACTTTCCCTTTTCTACCTCTCCATAATCCTCCTTTATGCATTGTTCCAGGGATCAATCTGAAGTTTTCCCTGGGTATAACTACTAAGGGTATGATCCATGCATGCTTAGTCCTATAATCAATTGGATCAGTGCTAGATCCATAGTAATGTGCTTGTCGAGCCACAAATATCCTCTATGATAGCATGACAGGAGGAGTTTATCATGGAGGATATTTTTCAAGATACAAACATGATCAATACATGTAACCAGTTGAAATGGAATTCATACCCCTGATCCTATGTTCTGCAGCAGTATTTCTCGATCTCATTGATGAGGTAACTCACCCATTTCATTTGCATCCCCTCTACGCACTTCCCAATGAGGTCCACTACAAACCCACTGACTTGTGTCAGAAGTTTCTTTTTGACGACATTCCCATCTATAATTTTTCAAGTGAGGCACACTGTGCCATCCTGGATGGAGGCTACTTTATATCCTGGCTTTCCCTTTTCTACATCACCATAATCCTCTTTTATGTGTTGTGCCAGGGACTGATATGATGTCTTCCTTGGGTAGAACTGTTGAGGGTCTGGTCCATGCATGCCCAGTCCTGTAATCAAGTGGATCAGTGCTAGATCCATAATAATGCACATGTCAAGCCACAAATATCCTTCATGATAACACAACAGGATGATTTTAACGCAAGATTTAACCTCCTAATGTTATCCAAAGTGAGGAATTTGAATTACATTCAATATCATGGATTTCATGAGCTCCTTTATCCATGGCTAGGATACTATCCATGGATTCTTCTCAGTCATCTTCATCAGGTGTCTATGGGGTGCAAGCATTGTGTAGTTATTCCTATCACTGAGGTTGAAATCGTTGTTCTTCAGAGTTGGGATATGTCCAAAATGGGTCCCAAATGGGTCCTAACTATGCATATCCCCTTAAGGATTTACACAGTGATCAACATGTACTCAAAGTCACATGGGATGTTGTCTCAGTTAAATGTACCTGCCAAAGGAGGTATATAATCTGGCAAGACCGATGGGATTTGCTTCGCGTTAGCTAGATCATCGCAGTGCTTCCTTTGCTTCTCAGTAGCATGGATAGAATGACGTCTAGTCGAGGGGATTCTTGGAGTCTCCCATTCAATGATGCCTATATTCCTACAGACATAACTATCTCAACCATGAGGTTCATGAGAATCCCCTCCACATACTTCTCCAATGCGCTACGTTCGCCCGACATTCACACTTGTAACCAAATAGATCGGGTAGGCGAATGGACAAGCAAGGTAATAAAATGGGTGGCGAGGTCTAGAAATCACAGTGTGATATAGAATCAATTCTTTTCTACCTTGGATAATCAAGAGTGGAAAAAATTGGTCCCAGTGCAATGTCTGACAGTTTAAAAAACCAAGCGTCGTAACAGATTCCTCGAATGGGCATGAATGCATCCATCAATGTGAATCTATTCATTATGGCATGGTATCAATGGTCCAATGACAATATTTCCATCAATAACTGTGCTTCTATCTGTTCTAGAGCATCATTCTAATGGTCGTGGCACCTCCAATGATCATATAGCTTCACTGTGGTGAAGTCCTAGTCTACGTAGTTTTGTTATTTCGGCAAGGTTCAAGTTCTGCAGATCTACCTCCTGCAAATTCTTTCTTCTATTCTATGTAGCTTCAAGTAGTTTTCTCACTTAGCTTTCTTCTTATTGATCTTCCTAGCCTTCTGTCCTATGATCTGAGCTTCTCTAACAATTTCAGGAATCCTCTTTCCATTCCTGTTCTTATCTTCTCCTAGTAACGTGACTTTGCACTGCTAATGTGCTCTTACAAATTTTGAGGTTAATTTACCTTATCTTACTACTTCTGGGGTAGCTATACTTCTTTCTTGCATGGGCAGTTTCTTCAAGTCTTCCTACATTCTTTCAACTTCGACGACTAATTCTCTTGCCTTCTGTTGTTTCAACTTATCCTCTTGTTCTTCTATTAGTCGCTCTATTTTTCTAGTTATGAAGTCCCTTAGTTCTTACTTTTTCTATTATGTAGCTTCCTCCTCTGCTTTCTATCTGATTTGATCCTTCTCAATCCAAGTCTTTCCTAACAAAAATGGAAATGGGGTGTTGTTCTCAATAAACTTAATGACTTCAAATTCTTCCTCAGTCGATGTTTCATGAGCAATCATAGGTATATTAGTAACTCTTCCACATAGTGTTATCATATTTCCTTTAAACAAGCCTACCCTTACCAATGAAGGTACCATAGTAGGATTTCCAAAAAATTCCCAAGTGCTTTCTGGCATAATATTCACATGTTTTTCTTCATCCAAGACACAGTCTATGTTGAAGTCTTCTTCATGATCTCTGGTAAGTTGATGTCTCTATGATCATTCATTGTTTATTTCAACTGTAACAACATATTCTCTGATTCTTTCTCTTTCAGATTCTCTAACATATACTTAGTCCCTTGACCTTCTTCATAGTTTTCTTGTCTCATGTTCATCTTTTCAACTTTATCAATCATTCTGGGGAAATCCTCAACCTTATGACCAACAATTTTACAATAAAGACAAATAGGACCTATACCAGGGCATTTCTTAGCAAGATGTCCTCATCTTCTGCAATTGTAACACAGTTTCAATACTCTCTTTCTTTTAAATGATCCCCAAGCTCTCTTGTGCTGCGCACTAGGATCACAGTGCTAGACCTACAATCTGCAAAAATTCTTTCTAGGTTCATGCATCCACTTATTAGTCCAAAAAATCTTTCTATGCATAGGAATAACATATATTTCTCTATTTCTATCAAATTTATTCAGATCAACTCTTTCTTCTAATTGTTCCCTACCATTCAGACTAGGACAAACATTATCACACAAATCTAGATTCATGCTTTTGAAACAAAAATTTCCACTTATCTTACTCTTATCAGAGCACAAAGCTTTAAGATATTACCTCTTTTCTTCAGATCAGATTTATTTATTAGCACAAAGCTTCGCAAGTCAAGTATAATACTGCAAACTACAACAACATATCTATGCACAAAGAATTGTCTTTTCTTCAGTTCCTAGCAATCACAATTTCAGTTCCCAACAATAGAACCATTTGTTGGCATAGGGGTAGAACTAGGGATCAACGCTTCAACAACGCACCAAAAAAACCCTAACTATTGGCCCTTTCGACAACACTTGCAAAGCAGATGAAGTGTCACCCGAGGTAGAGGTAGGGGGGGGGTTGCAGGACACATGTGTCTACAACCAAGCTGGGACATAGATCTATGATTACAACACTTAGCAGAGCACTTAGACAACAACATGCATTAGTTCATGAGTCTCATTCACATTGCAGATTAAACCCTTATTACAAATCAACGCAGTAAAAATAAAGATCAAACACTTTCAATCCCTTAGCACATAGAATTAGCTCATATCTACCATTCAATTATATTTAATACCTTTAATCACTAATAAACAACATCCGATGCATTCGTCATACATTATAACAACAACACTAAGTATATAAACAACATAATTCACATAACATGAAGCATATCAAGACACAAGATATACATGGTTCACCCAGTGTGGGGCTACATCCACCAACTTCTTCTTCTTATTTATTAGTCTTCAATGTTCTTACATTCCTACACTCCTGTGCACAAAGCCACAAAGCCAAAATCTGTAGAGGACAGGAGATCTGCACGTTGCGCACCAGATCCTCCTTCCCAAAATCAGTTCAAGGCACAAAGCCAACTCCTGTGAAGCACAGAGCCTTACATACAATTCTTGTGCACAAAACAACTTATAAAACACTTGCACTTAGCTCTGCAAGTATTAACATACTCTTGCACCAAGCCAACTAGTCATGCACTAAGACAATGACCACCTATATTGCTTAGCTACTACTTATTTATGCATTTACAAAAAGGCCTAATCATGGGTAAACCCATGGGTCGACAACCCATAACTCATTACATAAACCCTAGACCATAAAACAAGCGAGATCTCATGATCACAACTCTGCCTGGGCACTCCATCTTCGACCAACTTGTTGAATTCCCAAAAGTGGTCAAACACGACCAATGTTTCCTCAAAAATTGGTTGAGGGCCAACATCCATATACCAACTTATCGTATAAGATATCAGTAGGCACATCTCAACATAATACTAAGGTTGATCGTAATCAATCTAATCTCTTTCCCTTACTAATTACATTCTATCTTTGGAGTATAGATCTAGTTCTTGCCTCTTGTTCCTCTCTCCTATATCCTTGACACACCCACTCATTAAAATATAGCACAATTACCAATTACCATATGTTAGCACCAATTCTTTCAAGGGGGCATTTCTCTCCGATTTTAGGCCCTTGGTGTAAATGCGTAGAAATGGGATTTAAAAACCCATCAAATGCATTTAATTCAAAGGCCGTAGTCATGAGTGCCAAGCCCAGTACACAGAAGAATTCCATTTCGGGCTTAAAATCAAGCGAGCGGGCATTTTGTTTTCAACAATGAGGATCAATAGATAGAGAAGATTGATGGTCATCGGATAAGCTTGAGTCGGGGAGTTGTTACATTTTGGCTACCGAGACTTCAAAAGACATGGGGTCTCTCATCCATTGCATTAGGAAACTCCAAAGCGCGAAATGATTAGTCGTTTCATCATTTCAGCTACCGGGACTTCAAAATACATGGGGTCTCTCATCCATTGCATTGGGAAAATGCAAAATGAAAAATGATTAGCCATTTCAGAATTTCAGCTATCTAGACTTCAAAAGACATGGGGTCTCTCATCCATTGCATTGGGAAACTCCAAAACATGAAATGATTAGTTGTTTTGACATTTCAGCTACCGAGACTTCAAAAGACAAGGGGTCATTCCTCCACTACAGCTGGAATCACCAAAAAGCGAAATGAGTAGCCATTTCGACATTCCAGCTACTGGGAGTCTGAAGGACAAGGGGTCGGCTCCTTTGCATCCCCAAATAGAAAAATGTGAAAGAACCTTTAATGTTGGGCCCATGATCCTAGTGCTAGGGTTGTATGGAGTATGGCTAAAGAAAGTGAGCACTCAGGGCCAGGGTTGTTCAATGGAAAAATGATCTTGGCCATCACTTTTAAAGTTGATCCAACCATTGATCCTGGAGGGTCGTTTCACAAGTTTGGTCACTAGGAAATTTGAAGGCAGGGGAAGTAGAAATCCTATTACTCGTGATTTTGGTCATCATAATGATGTATTGATGATGGTGTATTCAAGCTCTTCATTATAACTTTTTCCTAAAAAAAATTTACCTTCATCTCTTTCCAGAAATCACATTTTTGAGGACTATTCGCAGGTTGCTAGTATATTTGCCTGCGAGAATGCATGATTCTCGTAGGCTGACTTAAGCCAGGGTGTGAGAATTTCACACTTTGTTGAACTGCTAGGGTGCAAACTCTTTCTAAAGAAGGGAAAAAGATGAATTCTTGAAGCTTCTAGAAGGGAATCTTCTAGAAGGATGAGATGGCATTCGAATGGTTATCCTAGTACTGGATTCCCTGATATTTTGGGATCATTCTTATCCAAGTAACCAATTTATTCTCTCCTATATATTGAGTGAATTCTCATGGAAAAGGTTAAGCAAACAAGGAGAAACAGGTCTTATTGGAGAATTGGTGAAAGATTGTATTAAGGATTGAAGCTATAGCAGCTAGGAAACTCCAACAAGCTTATTAAAGGTGGTTGATCTTCTTCATGCAAGGGAGCAAGTTTGTGTGTCGGAGCCAAGGGCCATCGAAAGGAATTTTGCGACATCAAGGCTTAGGTTGTAATCTTTACCTTCTATTAATATGATACAATAATATGTCCCTTTTCCATAAAGTTAGTTCCACTTTATTGTATAACTCCTTGATCATATACATAGATTGACTGTTGAATAGATTGTGCTTTCTTCACTTTGGTTGGTTTGTATTGTTTTGGTCTTGACTGTATGAGAGCACTGGAGAGAAGCAGGAGAAACAAAGACCAAAGGAAGAAATCATAAGGTATGTTCTTTGTTCTTTCCTCTTATTTATTTCAATAGTCAAAATCTAGGGAAAGAGTCATGTTCTATCTTGCTTTGTTCTAGATTCAGGTGGATCTAGGGAGATCAGTTTGTGTCCGCACTTACGGATTTATCGAATAACAAAATTGGCGACTCCACTGGGGAAAATCCCTTTTTCTTTGTGGCTTTTTGTGTTTTGCTATGGCCATTTTCTCTGATTTAATTTTTGTCCTATCCTATCAGTCTCTGAGTCTTCAAAATATCCTGATAGACCTTCTGAGTCCAGAAGCCTTTGTCAATTTTGCTTCAATTTTCAAATTTTTTATTATGTTTAGGAATTCTCGCACTGCACTTCATTGCAACTTGCGAGAATTGGTAAGGTTTGCATCCTTCCTATAGGTTTCAATGCGAGGTTCTCGCACCCTGCTCAAGGGTCACCTATGAGAATCAATGATTCTCGCACTGTGTAATATTGCTTGCCTGTGAACACAATTTTTCAAAATTTTGAATTTGATTTTTGGTCTTTCTAACTACCCAGATCAGTTGGATTACCTCTTATGAGTTTCTTGGACCATTGATTGATATATTTCTTTCTTTAGTTTGCATGCGTGAACAGTCTTAGGATTTCAAGGTTTTTCTTGTCCTTTGTGTCTTGACTTTCGTTTCTTGACTCTTCTTGGCAAAACCATTCTCTCTGACTTCATATTCTAAGTGTGTTTGATTAGTTGAGAACTAGTGATTTGTTGAAAGTTGAGTACTTGGTTTTTCTCTTTTGCTTA
>ML785320.1:30070-74458 GCA_009831015.1 Picea engelmannii | reverse complement strand
TGGAATTGACGTTGACCAAACTCACTCGGGCTCCTTGGAGGGTATACCCACGATTATGTGTGGGAGCTTGCACCAGGGTGTAAGTCCATTAAGCAGGTCATCAGTGTAACTTTTCCACTCTAGCCTCGCCCCTTCTCGTCTCATTGTTGTGACGTTGGATTTCATCACCAACTAGTGGCTTTGAAATTAGAAGGTCTTGTTTGCCTGGTGATTGCTTCTTAGATTTTTGTTTACTAGTGCGTGTTGTTTGTTTCTCGAAGTGGACCATAGGATTTTATTCGTGAGCTTTGTTACTCATTTACAATAGCTCCCCCACGTAGTTCACATAGAATGTAGGGTTTATATCCAGAGCATCTGGACGGTTCACAACCCTTGCCTACAACTACACCTGAGGGCTCTCCTCGGCAAGGTGAAGCCGCAGTTGTTACCACACCACAAGTGGAATCAAATGATTCTCTAGAACCTTTTCGAATTACCAATACTAGAGAGGACTTTCGAATTCACCATGGTGAATGACCTTTTATGCGATTAAATTCTTCTGGAGAATTAGTTTTTACCTCTTCTGGATCACCCGTTGGGCCCTTTCCCGGTGTAGAAGGCCAAGATCCTTTTTGGTCTGCAGGTTATTTCCACAGGACCCTTTTTAGTCCTAGTTCACCTGTGGTCTCTGAAATCAACCCTCCAGTGTTTCTGAGATAGAGACTATATCGGTGAATACCACTTATCACTTTACTCTCCCTGCTGAGATGGCCCATCTCGCGAACACTACGAGTGTCCCAACCGAGTTCACTACAGCTGGTCTTGCTCCTATTAACACACATCGAACACCCAATGTTACTCCGACACTACCACCTGGATACCATGCGTTGAATTCTTTGTTGAATGCTTCTACTCCAACACCTCCACAAACCCCAGCTGGTACTCCTGGTGGTCCTTCTTTTCATGGGCACCCTATTCCTAGTTTTATTCTGAAACTCCCTCAATTTCCTTCTGGCTATCCTCATCCTAGTGGCACTATCCCATCCGTTGCACCAAACTTGTAGATTCCCATTGGTGGACAAGGTGGTATGATTAAATTTCATTTTACTGGACACAATCCAATTACTATGCAACCTATGATTGGCACACAACTTCCGGTTGGAACTCCACCTACAATAGGGGGACCAACCCCACCTTTTGGACAAAATATACCTCCTTCTTTGGCCCAGTATTGGAATCAGATGCTACAAAATCTTCCTCAAATGACTGGGGGGCAACAACCTGTCCCTACTATAGGCCAACCATATCTGGGTATACCCAATCCTATTTGGGGTCAGGGTAAGAATGCTCAAACTTAGGTCCCTTCTCAAACTCAAGGTTACAATCCTTGGAATTACTATCCTCTCTAACCACCACCGAATCGGCCTGGGTCTTCCCATTATGGGCAGACTACTTATGGTCCTACTAGTTTTCCGAGAGGGCTTCCACCCCAAATCCATCATTACTCATAGTTGAATCGACAGTTACCTTTTCTTGCTACTTTGGATTTGCTAGATTTGTCTAGGATTTTAAACGATCCTATTCGTCACTCTCCCCAATGGCCCATTATTCCAGCCAAGCTTCCATCGGACATTCCTAAATTCAACGAAAAAGGGGGAGAGGACCCGAAGAATCATGTTATGAATTTCCACCTATGGTTCTCATCCAACTCATTGATGGATGATTCTATTCGTTTACGTCTTTTTAAACAAACCCTTACCGGTTCTACTGCGAAGTGGTATATTGAATTGCCACGAGGTTTCTTCTCTGATTTCAACACCCTAACTATGGATTTCCTTACACATTACCAGTTACTGATCCGTTATGATACAGGGACTGAGATTTTGACTTCCTTCAAACAGACTAAAGGCACTCATATATCTGATCATATCCATGAGTGGCGAAGACATCGACGTCTCATTAAACTTGAACTCCCCGATCAATTACTAGCAGAATGGTTTACGAAATCCTTTGTGAATGAAATTGGTAAAGACATTTCCATGGGTGGTGTTGTCACAGAGGAGCAGTCTATAATTCATGCTCAATATCTTGATCTCATTTATTCACAAACGGGAACACTTTACGATTTTCTACCTGAATTACCTCGTCCTGGTACTTCCAGCACTTCAACTACTCCAACTTCCTCGCATGCAGCTGACGGTGTGATTGGTACTACCCAAGCCCACTCACATTCTGTTTCAAGTACAACCCCTAAATATACTTCTTCTAATGTTCAAAATGCTCCATATCCTACCACTCCCACTGGAAAAAATTCTGAGGTAAACGTTGTTCAATCTACCCCAGCTAGAAAAAACAAATCTAAAAAAGGGAGAGGTAAGAATAAGGAGGGAAAAAATAATAATCAAGCAGAGAAAATTAAAACCACTCCTATTGAAGATTGGGATAAACGCAAACCACGATACCCTTTCCTTATCTATGGTGACGATCACTACACGAAGGATTGTCCACGAGGTGCCGAGGTCACTAAGTTCCTTCAAGGAACCCCAAAACCATCTACATTGGTTGTCTTGTCCCAACCCTTCCCGTCTTAACAACAGGCTCAGTTGGTCATCCATGACCAAACATCCTCTTCTACAACCTCATATGTTTTGATGTGTACTGGTGATTCTAATAAAAACAACGTTTCACTCATGACAAGAGCCAAAGATTATACTCCATATAAGGAGAAGGTTGATGATTTACCTCCTGCGTTGGTACAACCATCTCCCGTGACTCCACCTACTAACAGTCCTCTTCATTTCGAATGATCGAGCTCTGATACATTTCTGCGACCACCCCCAAAAGGTGTCGTTAATAAATCGGCTTTCAATCCTCATGTTCGTGTGGCCCAGAACTATAGCATTGTTGAAGATCTGGCCTAGGCACCTTAAGCAATGTCAGCCCTTGAAGTCTTTCAGTCTTGTCCTGCACAACAGAAGGCATTGTTAAAAGCTATAGGTGGAATTGACCCGATAGATACCAATCTAATCATCTTTGACTTGGATGATCATATTCCAAGGTTACCCCCTCAACTCGCATTCCAGATACAAGTTGTTGTCTCTAACAAGAATATTTGCCAAATTGTTATCAACGAGGGTGCCTCGACATGTGTAATGTCTTCTGCTTGTTGGAAAGCCATTGGCTCTCCTACCTTGAATGAATCACAAAACACTCTTAAAGCCTTCAATGGCTCTGTTTTTAAGCCTTACAGTGTTCTTCCTTCATTTCCCATTACACTCGAAGTTAAGACGGTCCAAGTTGAAGTGGAAGTCTTTGATGCTCCCCTTGATTATAATCTTCTGCTTGGCCACAGCTGGATCGATTCCATGCACGTTGTTGTGTCAACACTTTTCCATGTAGTACGTTTCCATCATCAAGGAAAGGTTGTTACTGTTGACCAACTTGCCTTCTTCAATTTCGATACTCGTACTGGCAACATGTCGTTTATTTCTAAAACCCCATCGGGTTATGAGAACGTTGGTGTAGGCCTTTTAAAGGACTCCTCGTTAATGGATACTTTTCCCATTCTACCACCCAATGTTCCATGCCCGTCAGTTTCTTCTATCAACATGATCTCCACCGTGCCTCACGAACTTCCTACATCACATGACCCTTGGATTGTCCCTGACCCTGGAGATCATCTTCGTTTCGGCGATGTAATGTCATTAAGTCCGGTTGAATCAGCCTATCAGGCCATTCAATCGACAACACCTTTTACCCCCTCTTTTGATGAGTTGTCTCCCGATTATTTTCATGTTATTTTTCCCACTGACGAGATGATCATGTACATCATGGAAGACACCCCTTGGGATGATGGGCATCATCATTACATACTTTTTCTGGAGCAACATACTCTTGAGAACTACCAGTGGATTTCAACTTCGTCGACCGTTGTTGTCATTTCAATGGTTCCCGTGACTTCACACGATGTGTTTGCTAAAGGGAACTTAAGTAACATCTCACCCACAATTCCCATTGACATATCCATTAAACCTGGGATTGTTGAAAATGTTCATATTGGAGCTTCATGTTCTTTGGATGAAATTGTCACCTATACGTCTCTATTCAAATAATTTCGTGACATCTTCGCCTGGAGCTACGAAGAGATGCCAAGTATCGACCCTGCTATTGTTGTACATGAGATAAAGACATACCCCAGAGATAAACCCGTCCGGCAATGCCTTCGTCCAGTTCACCCCCGTAAAGTGGCTTCTATCAAGCTCGAAGTTGAAATTTTTTTGAAAGCTGACTTTATTTATCCGGTGGCTCTTACAGAATGGGTTTCCAATCCTGTCCTGATTGATAAGAAAGGCAGAAGTATTCGTGTATGTGTTGATTATAGGGATATTAACAAAGCTTGTCCTAAGGACAACTTTCCTACCCCCTTTGTCGATCAGATTGTCGATGATTGCGCCGGAAGCGAAATCTTCTCCCTCATGGATGGTTTCTCCGGCTATAATCAAATTAACATCGTTCTCGAGGACCATCATAAGAATGCTTTTATTTGTCCTTGGGGTAATTTTTCCTATAGGAAACTTCCCTTCGGTCTTAAGAATGATGGCACAATGTTTCAATGTGCTATGTATTATTCTTTTCATGATATAAAGCATATCATTCAACCCTATTTGGACGATTTACTAGCTCATTCTTTTCACTGAGTCGATCACCCCACTCATATCCGAACCATTTTCATTCATTGTCGGTTCTATCATATACGTTTAAATCCTCATAAGTGTGTTTTTTACGTAGAATCCATCCGTCTTCCAGGTTTTATCGTTTCGTGTCAAGGGATCCGAGTAGATCCTATTAAGGTTGAGGCGGTCCTTAATCTCCCTCCTCCTTCTACACTATGCCAGTTGCAAAGTTTGCAGGGGAAAGAAATATTTCTTCGTCGTTTCATCCCGAATTACGCTGAGATCAATTGTGGTTTTACGTGGCTACTAAAGAAATATTCAGAGTTTGTCTGGGATACCATTGCCAACAATGCTTTTGAAGCTTTGAAGTTGTCCCTCACGCGTGCTCCACTTCTCTTTCCTCCCAATTATAGTTGCAATTATTTCCTTTATCTTGCTGCCTTAGAGTACACTATTGGCATGGTTCTCATCCAAGAGGATGATGCGCATGACGAACATGTTGTTTACTACTTGATTCGAAGTCTTACACCCACTAAAATCAAGTATCAACATGTTGAAAAACTGGCCTTGGTTGTCGTTCAAGCCGTTCAATGCTTCTGGCACTATATCTTCTCATGGAAAACTATGGTGATTTCTCATTGCAACCCTATGCAACATATTTTGACACATCAATTTCTAGGGGGAAAATACTCCAAATGGATTGTCATACTCCAGGAGTTTGATTTGGAATTCGATCGCACCAAGTCTAAGAAATCCTTAGTTTTTGATAAGTTGATATGCGATTTTCCTCATTCTACAACGAAAAATGTAGCAGTAGATTCATTACCCGATGAATCTCTTTTCCTTATTAGCACTGACGATCTTTGGTACGGAGATATAATTATATATCTCCAAACCCAGACTTTCTGGTCTTCTTTGTCTAGTCCTGAATGACGTCGCATACGCTATCAAGCTCATCAATACATTATCCTCTGGGATACTCTTTACCGTCAAGGAATTGAATCTGTTTTTCAATGTTGTCTGACATTTGACAAAGCCGAGAAAGCTCTGAATGACTTCCATTCTGGAGCATGTGGTGGTCATATGTCTAGGTATGCTACTGCCTAGAAGATCTTACGCGTAGGGTATTTTTGGCCTTCCTTGTTCAACGAATGCATTACTTCCGTTCAGAAATACCATGCCTGCCAGACCTACAATCAGAAAATTTGGTCACATCCTGCTCCTCTTCATCCTGTAGTCTCAGTTGGTCCCTTTGCAAAATGGGGCATCGATTTCATGACATGTCACCCTCACTCAGCCGAGGGGCATGGTTACATCATTGTAGTTGTTGATTACTTTACAAAATGGGATGAGGCAATGCCAACATTCAATAATACTAGAAGGAATGCAGCCTTGTTTCTTTTTAACCATGTCATAGCTCGTTTTGGTGTTCCCCAAGCTATCTTCACTGATCACGGTAGTCACTTTAGGAATTTTATGATGTCTGAACTTACGGAGAAGTTGGGTCTTTGTCATGATAACTCAACACCCTATTATCCACAAGCTAATGGTCAAGTCGAAGCGATCAACAAAGTTCTTATAACTATGCTTCGACAGATGATAGGAATTCATAAAACAAGTTGGCACACAATGTTGTTTTCAGCATTGTGGGCATACCGGGCATCTGTCAAATCCGCGACTGGGTTTACGCCTTTTTGATTAGTCTATGGTGTGGAATCCATTCTTCCTATAGAATGCGAGATACCCTCTCTGAAGCTAGCTGTCGAAATCTTACCCAATACTTCTAATGAAGAAGAACGTCTATTGTATCTAATGCGATTAGATGAAACTCGACGTGACGCCACTCTAGTAATAGAAGCCTAGAAGAAATGTGTCAAGGCACAATATGACAAGCATGTCAAGCCTCGTGTTTTCTCTAAAGGTGATCTTGTTCYTCTCTATGAACAAGATCGAGATGTGTTAGGAGMTSGGAAATTTGAACCAATGTGGCGAGGTCCTTATATTGTTCACCGAGTTTTGGAAAATGGAGCATATGAGATGGTAGATTACGATGGTATCCCTTTGAGTGAACCCAGGAATGGGTTGTACTTGAAGAAGTACTATRCATAAATCATTTGTCCACAAGTACTTGTATTTTATGTATCATACTTTGTGTGTGTTACTTTAGTTTTCTTTTGATGTTATCTGGTCTCTGCCCTTATGTGACGTTGTGTTTGATTTCCAGATGTCGGAGTCTTCGCTACCCTATATTGGCTTCRMTGATGGTGCTATCCGTAGTACTCAGAACCTAGCTTCCACTGCGTGGGAAATCTATGCCCCAGCAAACAAACTTGTATCTTTACGAGGTGTATGCCTTGGTCGTGCAACCAACAACATTGCAGAGTATAGCCCCATTATTGAATTATTGGTTGATGCTATCTCACTCGGAATTATTCATTTGGTTGTGTGACTTGATTCACAGCTTGTAGTACTACATTTAAGTAATATCTACTCTATTCGAAGTCCTACTTTGTTACGGTTGTATTTGCGAATTCGCCTCTTGGAACGTTATTTTGATCACATTGAATATCAGCATATTCCTAGATGTCTTAATACATTAACATATGCATTGCCTAATTATGTATTGGACAGACATTTGAACCATTTATAAATTAAACACATCAAAATTCACACATTAAAAAGTAAACCGGTAGAAACCATCTGTATATATAAAGATCAAAAGAGTTTTTACAAAAAGTTTGTTTGAGAACCAAAATATCAAAATTTGAAGCTCATAGCTTCTACAAAGTAACGTCATGAATGACGTTCACGATAACACATGACTTCTCTAGAAACCCTACGGATAAATCGACTCATAGCTGCTGATACCCCTACAGTGTGACGTTGATCGCGTTGTGGAACCTCTTCTAGAGTCATATCAGGAATGTCTGTTGTTAGGCCCTCTAAATTTTGTTCCACCACCTGATAATACTCAACATACTGTGGTGCTATTTCTACCTCTCCTCACCACTGGATAAGAGAAGTGCCAAGAGGTCTATACGGTCCAACAGCTGTGTTGTCAACAAACAATTTTGTATTAGTCTTCGGATGAAACAAAAACATTTGAATATGATAAAAATTCAAAAACATTTAAAAAGGAAAAAATGTGTGTCCTTCTTACCAAGGTCCCCCCACTGAGAATCCTCGGGCAATGCCAAATCTAGATCTCCTCAGAAATCTAGCCCAACATAAGCGTAGTCATCAACCATCAACATATGTGGTTGAAGTCAGTCAAAGAACGTATCATCATATTTGATGATTGGTCATGCTATGTGCCGGGCCATAAGCTGACACCATCTCAGCATCCATGGATCCCTAGGACCCGGTATGTTCCACTCCACCTGTAGCCTCAGTAATGGGACCCACTCGAGGAAGAAGGATACTAGTAAAGATCCATACCTGAATTGCTTTAGGTCACCTCGCCTACATTTGGTCAATTGTTTTTTGATACTGTGAAGCACAACATCTGCCCAGTTGAATACTTGAGGCTCAATACACTCGATGGAGTACTGGAAGTAGCTCTATAATGCCATATGAGGATTAGAACTCCCAGCCATCCAAGCTATAGTGAAAAGGATAGTACGAAGGGTTAAGTCTTGTACCCCCTAGATAGCCACTTTTCTTTTTTTCCTTTCAGCCTCGGGTACGTAGTATTGATTGCAGTACTCACTCATCTTTAGCCCAACACCTCTACTACTGGTCAGGCTGACATAATACCCACACCTAGATAATCCAATCAAAAAGTATATGTCCTCAATGTCTATGGACAGTGTGTGAGCTCCCACATGAAAAACTTGCTGATCTGGGTCCCACATATGGACCAGGTACTCTAGTAGTTTGACTTGGGCCCTCATGCCCAGGATGTGAAAGTATTTCAAGAGCCCACAATATCTCAATGTAGCTATGGTAGGAGGATGATTCTCAGCCATTGCATTATCCTCTTCATGTTTTCTTTCATGCCACTCAAGCACCATGTTGCTGGTTAATTATCTGCACAAGGAACATAAAAGGAGGATTAATAAATTTTTCATGCTTTAGATCTTTTTCATTTGGCTAAAAATATAAAAAAAAATTGGGCTTTGCGATTCTCGCAGGTGCCCCATTTGCACAGTGCGAGAACCTCACAGGTGGCTTAAATCTCACCTGTGAGAATGCATCATTCTCGCAGGTCTCGTATGGGCTACCTGCGAGAATGACAGCACGCATATAGGGCCTAGAAAAACATCTTAAAAATGGAAATTTAACCAATGAAACCATGAAAATGTTAAGGATGAACAACCTACCTTAATGCTGCAGATATCTTGCTGAATGGTCTCTCGTAGCTCCCACAATTAAATGCCGAACTCCGAGGGTAAACGAGGGATTTTTTGGAGCTCAATAGTGGAAATGTAAAATGGTGTGGTAAAAAAGAGTTTTTACTCATTTTATTTACTTTTACTATATCATTTTGCGTTTTTTATGATTATTTATCGACTAAACCCTAACCCCTAATGTCATGTTGAGTGTATTTCTTGCAGGTGTGATGATTTTGATGATTCAATACAGGGTGACGGACATGTTTTTCTTTTTTATCGCGTGTTTTTTATTGTTTTTAATGGTTTTTATATAAAAACCTCGAGCATCGTTTTTGTCTGTTCTTATGCTCGTAAATACATGAGAACATGATTGAGCATACTTTTATTACTTTTTCAGTCTCAACAACGTTATACGAAAAAGGAACCCCCCTGGAGTTCTCTTTAAGCTCTTTTCAGACTCTCTAAACATGAAAAGATCGTCGAGCGACCTTGTTATTTTCACGCTCGATAAAGTATTTGAAGTAAGCGTCTGGTGAGCGATAATTTATCTCTTTTTCGGTCTTGTCCAGACTATTTTATGAAAAAGGAACTGAGAGAGTTCCCTTTTAAGTGTTTTTACAAACTCTATAATCTTGAAAAACCTTCGAGTTTACTATCTCTGGACTCGTTAAACAAACATTGACAGACCCATGATGGGACTGAACCAGTCCTTCTTAGGGTTCGTTAAATATACTCTGAGGGACTCATCTGAAGGATGAGATTATATCAACAAGAATATGTTATCCTCCTCAAGCTTGCATAAAAATAAAGAGGTACTCTCCAGAAATGGTGGGGGAAAATTTGGGAAAGGGATATGTTTCATTTTCGTATTGATTGGCAGTAAGTGTCACTCTTGAACATGACACCCCCTATTCATCATTTTAAGTCGGTTTGGGAAATCCATTTGTCTCTTATTCGATTTACTACAAGGTCATTCCATGTGTCATCTTTGAGTCAATGCTTCCAAATCATTGGTCGTGTCATTCATATGTTCAAGAGAAGTCCATTTGAAACCTATATTGAGTCGACCATCTACAGTTATCCATTCTCTCCATGTCGGCCTTCCCTGTGTCCAGTCCAATTTGTAAAATGCTCTGTTTCACCTTCAAACTCTGTTACTCATTTCGTGTCATTGATGGGGGATACATTAAGGCCCTCCTATGATGAGTTTTGGTCCGTTGACTTCATCTCATTATCTGAAATCAAGACTTAGAAATTATTTAGTACCTTGGAGCTTGCATGCCTCAATGGAAAGTTTCCTTGCTTTCAACAGTGGGTTTACATCATTGACCCATGATCGAAAGATTCCGTCATATGTTCGACATCAACTCATTTATTCACACTCGATGGATWGTACTATGGTACCTTGAGAGTCATTGACATCAATGGTGATTTCCCTCGCACTTGTTAACGGTTTCATCAATGACCGGTAATCAAGTGGTTTCTACCATGTTCGACTTCAACACATGTAATCACATGGTTAGATTCATACTTTTGGGTGACGATATTGAAGACCCTGGATATCATTTTTGTGATCTAGGTTGCAATGGAGTATCTATAATTTGTGACACATAGATCCACTGTGTATGTCTCGTGGCTATGTCGTCTTGATTTGAAATTTCTCGCATAGATCCACAGTGTATTCTAGTGGCTATGCTATATTTTGATGACACGGATCCACAGTGTATGATTGGTGGCCATAATGTCATCAGTCTATGATCTGAGTATGGGAATGCCTACCTTAGAATTGATATATACATGATTTTCTGAAGATGTTTGATTGTTCGCAGGTTTCTTATTAGATGTGCTCATGGTTCCCGACACACACATGCAGCTTACAAAGTATATCGACTGTCACTAATTCCAACCTCATACTTTGGGGGGCATTCTATTACCCATGATTTTGGTCATCATAATGATGTATTGATGATGGTGTATTCAGTCTCTTCATTAGAACTTTTTCCTGAAAAAAAGTTACCTTCATCTCTTTCCAGAAATCACATTTTTGAGGACTGTTCGCAGGCTGCTAGTATATTTGCTTGCGAGAATGCATGATTCTCGCAGGCTGCCTTAAGCCAGGGTGCGAGAAGTTCGCACTGTGTTGAACTACTAGGGTGAAAAATATTTCTAAAGAAGGGAAAAAGATGAATTCTTGAAGCTTCTAGAAGGATGAGATGGCATTCGAATGGTTATCCTAGTACTGGATTCCTTGATATTTTGGGATCATTCTTATCCAAGTAACCAATTCATTCTCTCCTATATATTGAGTGAATTCTCATGAAAAAGGTTAAGAAAACAAGGAGAAGCAGGTCTTACTGGAGAATTGGTGAAATATTGTATGAAGGATTGAAGCTACAGCAGCTAGGAAACTCCAACAAGCTTATTAAAGGCGGTTGATCTTCTTCATGCAAGGGAGAAAGTGTGTGTGTCAGAGCCAAGGGCCATCGAAAGGAAGTTTGTGACATCAAGGCTCAGGTTGTAATATTTACTTTCTATTAATATGATACAGTAATATGTCCCTTTCCCATAAAGTTAGTTCCACTTTATTGTATAACTCCTTGATCATATACATAGATTGTCTGTTGAATAGATTGTGCTTTCTTCACCTCGGTTGGTTTGTATTGTTTTGGTATTGATTGTACGAGAGCACTGGAGCAAAGCAGGAGAAACAAAGACCAAAGGAAGAAATCATAAGGTATGTTATTTGTTCTTGCCTCTTATTTAATTCAATAGTCGAAATCTAGGGAAAGGGTCATGTTCTATCTTGCTTTGTTCTAGATTTAGGTGGATCTAGGGAGATCAGTTTGTGTCCGCACTTACAGATTTATCCAATAACAAATACCCAAAATAAAAAATGTCGAAACACCCTTGGAGAGAGGCACTAGGTCATGGCCCCAGGTTACATTGATGGTGGTGCCAAAATAAATGGAGGCTAGCCTCCAAGCCTTAGAAAGCAGGCACATGGTCTTCTCCTGAGCATATCATCTCAACCACTCCTTGGGGAAGTAGTTAATGAAGATCGAGCTTATAGATGAATCCTCAGCTTGAGCCATGAATGGAAGATATGGGAGGCTTGAAGAAATCAGCCTGTGGTACCCTTGTATGCAGGTCCCCCTGTAAGAGCCATGTTGATTTAAGGTGTTGTCTAATGAAGGAGTTATGTCTAGGTTTGACTGAAGAGACTCCATGCCATAGAGGTTCGAGCATGCCTCTGCTGGGTGAATTTTTCTGAGTATATATACTCAATTTTTCTATTTTTCTATGGATGGATGGTAGAGCAGAGCTCCCGACTGTAATGTTTTAATGAATCACTGGTTTTCCTGGCTATGTATCTTCAAATGAAATTTTCTTGTTCAATGTAAGGAAACTCTCTTTTTCATTTGGTTTTGATCTCATACTAAAAGGGTTCATGATTGATTGATTCACATGAATTTTTGTGATTGTGTTATGATAAAGGATTTATTATAACGTTGTTATGTTCTTTTAGTGTTTCTACTTTTGAATATAAGAGGTTCTTGTGTTCAAATTTTTCTTCTACAGACTGCTAGAAGATCGATGCCTACAGAAGGCCTTCGCATTTCCTCATAGAAGTATTCTTCCTACTCACCCTTATTACAACTTATTGTCTAAATTTAAACCAAGACCTCATCTGCTTGTGCATGCCTAGCCTAGTTTCTGAGTTAGAACAATATTGTTCTGAGTTTACTTCCACTCATCACCCTTTATCAACAAATAGTGACATAAACTGATGGGCTTCAGGATTACTCCTGCTGTAGTCCAGGAGTGACTTCTGATGCCAACATATCTGGCACCGTTGCCAGGGACGAAGTTGAAAATTTTCCCTGGGATCAAACGACATCAAGCCTCTAATTCTGAAGGTGCATTAGGCATCAGAGCCCTATGATATTTTTTTTGTGCACCTGCAGACTCCATTGTGGCAACTCCATTGTGACGAATCCACTATGGCGAACTTGATGTTTTAGTTGTGTCTTCCAGAGGTAGACACATGTGGTCCCATCCACAACTACCTCTAGCTACACCTGAAGATGATATGGAGGTGATTATTAGAAAAGGAAAGGCCCCTGAAGGAGAAACTTTCACCGTTGAACCAAGTAATTTTCCATCTCCTTCTATAGAAACTTCATTTTCTTCTTCTCAGCCTCCTAGCAGACCTTTTTCTAAGGTTTCCCGTTTCCTGAATTTCGAAAGTGTTGCTTCTTATTTTTCCCCTCCTGGTCTGGTATTGGAGGGATAAATCCTTGTCACTCCCCTCTCCCCTGAAGATCTACCTTGGTGTAGACCCAGGACCACAGAATATTTTCCCACTCCTAGATTTACCACCCCTCCTCTTATTACTGTTGTTGTTACTGCACAAAGAGAAGCATCTTCTAAATCAAGCCTCTTAGCCTTCTCTCTGAATCCCCCATTGTTCCTCCTTCCACCTGGAAGATCATTTCCAGTATCCCCTATTCGAGCTCCTTCTCCTCTGAGTTCTCCTCCATCTAATATTCCTATGGCAAGAGAAAATCCCCCCATGACTAGAATGGAGGCTATAATAGCTGCTAGGTATTCTCCCCTTTTGTTACCTCAGCCTCTCAATTCCCTTCTAGCAGATGGCTACCTTAAGTAGTTGCCCAAGTTTACAGGCGAAGGGGACATAGCTACAAAATAACACCTTGAATCCTTTTACAGTTTTACAGATGATCATGTTATCATGCATGCAGACGTATGGATGAGGATTTTCATCCATAGCCTTGAAGGGGATGCTAGAAAGTGGTTTAGGGTCCTACCTTCTAGATCAATTGATGGGATTGAGGCTTTGGATAATGCCTTTTTGAGACAGTGGGGAGACAAAAAAGACTTCATGTATTACATGACAGAGTTTGGGTCTTTGAAGAGAAGGGAAGGAGAGTTTGTCTCTGACATCTCCAAGAGATTCAATAAAATGTACAATAAGATCCCCACTGAGATAAATCCCTCAGAAGCCTCTGCTAGAATCACTTATGCTAGCACTTTTGATCTCGATTTCTGCCTCCTGTTGAGGGAAAGGAGAGAGACTACTCTGGCTCACATGCAGAATGCAGTCGTGGAAGTAGAATATAACATATTGGTTGTTGATCGACTCAAGAATAAGGTTGATAGAGGCATATCCAGGAAGAGACTTGAAGCCTCCCCATCTAATTCCTCTCCCCTTCCCCTTCAAATGGACGAGGTAACTAAAATGATAAAATCGCTTTCAGCTAGAATGGAAAGGTGGCAGTTAGAAGGGAAACCCATGTACAGAAATCCCCAAAATATTGATAACAGAGGCTTCAGGAGGCCTCGCAACAATGTGCCATAGGATTTTCCAAGGGAACAAAGGAGAAAATACAAATATGATCAGAGGAATCAAACCCCTCTCCAAAATAGCCTAGTTGTTCATGAGGAAGGAGAGGATATAGATGAGCTCAACCTTGAAATTCAATGTATTGAAGACACTTCCCCTTTTCCCCATTTGACTCAATCTACATATGAAGGATCCCTTATGAACATTCAAATCAATAAGTGGAGTAAAGGGGAAAAGGCCAACAAAAATCCTAACAGATACCATCTCAGGTCAAAGAAGAAAAAAGGAAATTTTTATGGCCATGATCAACCCCTCATAGTGGAAAGGCCTGCTAAACCTGCAAAAATCACTACTAAAGAAAAGAAAACTCAGAATACTTCACCAACAACCAAAGAACCTGTCTTTGAGGTAAGGGAAGCTCCTATGCCTCTTTCATCCTTTAGTTTTGAGCATGAAATTAAAAATATTAGAATTCCCGTACCCCTCTCAGAACTAGTTAAAAATTAAGATTTCAAAAAGTCCCTCTCCAAACTGCTACAATATGAGTTCCCCCAGCCTTCCACAGACTTAGTAAATATTCAAGATGAAAATCCAACAGTTGTCCTAGGTCCCATGGTAGAAGACAAAGATGATTCATCCCCTCCCTTATACACATCCCTGAACATACATGATAAGCTGTTGCATAATTTCCTCATGGATTCAGGAGCTTCCCACAACCTTATGCCCAAAATAGTCATGGAAGAATTGGGATTGGAAGTGACAAAGGCTTATCATGATTTGTACTCTTTTGATTCAAGGAGGGTGAAATTCCTTGGAGTCATCAAAGACATGGTGGTCTCTTTATTTCA
Source organism: Picea engelmannii (assembly GCA_009831015.1). Lineage (NCBI taxonomy): Eukaryota > Viridiplantae > Streptophyta > Pinopsida > Pinales > Pinaceae > Picea > Picea engelmannii. The sequence goes on along the minus strand of ML785320.1, from coordinate 59,259 downwards.
GCTACCAATGAAGAGTGTGGTCATGGGCATTGTAGTAGTTGATGTTCCCCCCAAGTTCGGGATGTTGTCAAGATCTTGGATTAAAAAAATTAGAGGAACATTACATATGGATCTCACATATGCCACCATTCCAGTCTTTGGAGGGGAACACAGGAGGTTGTACAAAAAAGCTCAGCTGGCCTACATTGTTAGTGATGAAGCAGACCCCACCAATCATCCTATATTTGCACTTGACACTGATTTGGGGTCTATTTTATTGCAGCTCACTGATACTCCTAAAGCCCCTTTTCAAATCAGAAAGCAACCCATATTTAATCATGAGATACCTCCTCCAACCATCTCTGTTTGGAAGATGTTCTTTGACAGAGCTTCTTCTAGTGAAGGTGTTGGCGCTGGAGTGGTTTTTGTGTCGCCTTGTCAGGAAACCATATCCCTATCATACAAGCTAGAATTTGAAGCTACCAATAATGTGGCAGAATATGAAGCTCTTGTTCTGGGTTTAAGGGCTACAAACGAAATGGGAATTGAGGAGGTAGAAATGTTCAAAGATGTTGAGTTGATAATCTAGCAAGTCATAAATGCTTATCAGGCTAATCATCCTCGGCTCAGGAGTTACAAAAATGAGGTGTGGGACCTAATTGATAATTTCTTCTCAGCTTTCAACATTTCTTTTATTCCAAGAGAGGAAAATACTTTGGTCGATTCCTTAACTGTCTCAGCTAGTCTGTTCAGGATCCCTCTGCTGCCTAAGATCAAATATGATGTTGAGATAAGATATAGGCCATCTATTCTGGATAATATCAAGCATTGGAAGGTATTTGAAGATGATCTTGAAATCAAAACATTTCTTCAGTCAGTCGATTAATTTTCTGCATTTCACATTGATCAAGATCTTGATCTCGAAAGTCACCCTCACCCTGAGATATTTTTAAATAAAATTTATAATCACCATATTATTCATTTCCCTAGAAATCACATTCTAAAGGGACTAGTCCCTTTAGAAAGACTGTTCGATGGAAATGATGTGGCAGTAAAGGGTAGGGTTTCAAATGGAGATGTTGATACAGTGGAGTGCAACATTGGAACACAGGAGGAGCCTAAGTTTGTCAAGTTGTCAAGCAGTTTGACCAAAGAGGAGAGGGCCAAATATATCAATTTATTAAGAGAATTTTCTAATGTGTTTGCATGGATCTATGAAGACCTCAAGACATATGACACATCTATCATTGAACACAAGATCCCACTGAAGGAAGAGGCTAATCCATTTAGGCAGAAGCTAAGACAGATAAATCCCATGTTATTTCCTGTCATGGAGAGAGAAGTGAAGAAGTTGTTAGATGCCAAAATCATTGTCCCCTTGAGATATTTTGACTGGGTGGGCAATTTGGTCATGGTGAGGAAGAAAAGTGGAGAAATTAGGCTCTGTTTTGATTTCAAGAACCTGAATAGGAGCTCAAATAAAGACAACTATCCCTTGCCCAACATGGAACACATATTGCACAGGGTAACTTGTGCATCTAGGATATCCATGATTGATGGTTTTTCTGGCTATAATAAGATATTAGTCATTCCTAAGGACAAAGAAAAGATAGCCTTCACCACTCCTTGGGACACATTGATGTATGCCAAAAAGCCTTTTGGATTAATGAATGCAGGAGCAACATTTCATCAAGCCATGGACATAGCCTTCATCAGGGAGAAAGATCAGTTTTTGGTGATCTATCTGGATGACATCACATTCTTCTCCAGGTCTGATATAGAGCATTGTTGTCACTTGAGGAAAGTTTTCTTGAAATGCCAGAGTTGTGGTCTTTCCTTAAATCCCAAGAAATCTTTGTTTGCTATGAAGGAGGGGAAGTTGTTAGGCCATATAGTATCAGTAGAGGGAGTGAGAATTGATCCTAGTAGGGTAGAGGAAATTCAGAACCTATCTCTTCCTAGGTCTAGAAAGGAAGTCCAGGATTTTTTAGAGAATATTAACTTTCTGAGGAGGTTCGTCTCAAATTTTGTTGAGTTGGTGAAACACATCACAACCATGCTCAGAAAGGGAAATGAAGTAATATGGACTGTTGAACCCAGGGAATCTTTTGTCCAAATAAAAAAGGCATTGACTGAGGCACCTGTGCTGATCAATCCTGATTATTCCAAGGATTTCCTAGTTTTTTCTTTTTCTTCTTTTGATACAGTAGTAGTGGTCTTATTGCAGAAAAATGAGGAAGGGTGAGAGAAACCCATTTCCTTCTTTAGTAAGGCATTAAGAGATGTAGAAATCAGGTATGAGATCATGGATAAGTAGGCCTATGCCTTGGTGAAATATCTCAAAGATTTCAAAGTCTATGTCTTTCACTCAAGAGTGACTACATACGTTCCTTCATCCTCTGTGAAAGACATCCTTATACAACCTGACATAGATGGGAGAAGAGGTAAATGGATTTCTAAGATCCTTGAGTTTGACCTGGAGGTAAATCCCACCAAGTTGGTTAAAGGGCAGGGTTTAGCCAAGTTGCTGGCTAAATCCAATTGCAAGGCCTTGGGGGTTACCTTCATCAATGCTTGATCAGAAAATTAGCAAGGTAAGTCATTCAGCAAAAGCTCTCAAGCTGGCTTATCACTAGCAGAATGCACCTGGTACAGAGACATTTTATACTTTCTGCAAGAGTTGAAGCCTCCTGATGGAATGGGAAAAAGCAAGGCAAGAGATTTAAAGCTCAAGGTGGTCAGATATTTCCTTATTGACCAAGTCTTGTACTGGAGAGACACTCTAGGGGTGTTTCTGAGGTGTCTGGACCCACAGGAAGCCCAAAAAGTTATGTTTGATTTCCATAGCGGCCTTTGTGGAGGGAATCATTTCTGGAAGACCACAACTCACAAAATTCTCAGGGTTGGGTACTATTGGCCCACCTTATTCACTGATGTCTGCAGAGAAGTCAGATCTTGCATCAAATGCCAAAGTTTCTCAAGAAAGCAACAACTCAAATCTCTACCACTAAATCGTGTAGTAGCTTTAGCACCCTTTCAACATTGGGGGTTGGACTTCATTGGATAAATTCATCCTCCCTCAAGTGGCCAGCACAGATGGATTCTGACTGCAACAGATTATTTCACCAAGTGGATAGAAGCTGCCCCCGCTAGGAGTGCTTCACACAAGGTAATTATCAACTTCCTGGAGGATATCATAGCCAGATTTGGTTGTCCTAGTAGAATTGTTACTGATAATGCTGCTTATTTCAAGTCTGAGCCTCTGGTTAAGTTCTATGAGCAGTTTGATATTTCACTAATTCACACCACTCCCTATTATCCTCAAGGAAATGGATTGGTAGAATCTTCCAATAAAATTCTAATCAAACTCATTAAAAGATTATTGGAAGACAATAAGAGGGCCTGGGATTCAAATCTCAAATTCGCTCTATGGGCTGATCGAGTGATAAAAAATAAGTCCCTGGGCACCTCACCTTTTCAACTTGTTTATGGGATAGAGGTTGTGTTTCCCACTCAGCTCTCTTTACCTGTAGTGAAATTCTTTCAATATCATGAAGGAGAGCTAGACCATATGGTCATAAGAATTCATCAAGTGGTGGAAGTGTAATAGGTCAGGGATCAAGTAATGAACATAGCTCATAGTCATCAGTAGAAGATCAAGCAAGCCTTTGACAGGAAGGTCAGGAAGGAGGATTTCAAGCTGGGAGATTTGGTGCTTAAGTGGGATGCACCCAGGCAGGATAGGGGAAAACACAATAAGTTTGATTCCCTATGGATTGGTCCCTTCAAAATCTCTGAAGTATTCTTAAATAACATGTAGAGGTTGCAATATTTGGAGGGTGAAGAAGTTTATAACGACATAGTAAATGGGTATTTCCTGAAGAAATGTTTTTTTTTAGCCTTAGACGACTCCTCTGCTTTTGTAAATATTATTTTTCTGTTTATTTTTGGCTTAATAAATGACTCCATAGCCCAACATAACAAAACTAGAACTACATAAGGAGTTCTTAGAGCATCGCAGGGATGACTCTATCCCCCATGGAGCCTAATGTTAGCACCAATTCTTGCAAGGGGGTGTTTCTCTCCAATTTCAGGCCCTTGGTGTAAATGCATAGAAATGGGGTTTAAAAACCCATCAAATGCATTTTATTCAAAGATTGCAGTCATGAGCGCCAAGTGTAGCACACAGAAGAAGTCCATTTCGGGCTTAAAATCAAGTGAGTGGGCATTTTGTTTTCAATGATGAGGATCCATAGATGGAGCAGATCGGCAGTCATCGAGTAAGATTGAGTCATGGAGTTGTCGCATTTTGGCTACCGGGACTTCAAAAGACATGGGGTCTCTCATCCATTGCATTGGGAAACTATGAAACACGAAATGATCAGTCATTTCGGCATTTCAGCTACCGAGACTTCAAAAGACATGGGGTCTCTCATCCATTGCATTGCGAAACTCCGAAACGTGAAATGATTAGCTGTTTCGACATTTCATCTACCAGGACTTCAAAATACAGGGGGTCATTCCTCCACTGCAACTGGAATCGTCGAAAAGTGAAATGAGTATCTGTTTCGACATTCTGGCTACCGGAGTCTAAAGGACAAGGGGTCAGCTCCTTGCCATCCCCAAATCGCCAAATGCAAAAGAGCCTTTAGTGTTGGGCCTATGATCCTAGCGCCAGGGTTGTATGGAGTATGGCCAAAGAAAGTGAGCACTCAGGGCCAGGGTTGTTTGATGGAAAAATGATCTTGGCCATCAGTTTTTTAAATTTGATCCAAGCATTGATCCTAGAGGGTCATTTCGCAAGTTTGGGCACCAGGAAATTTGAAGGCAGGAGAAGTAGAAATCCCCGAAAGAAAAAATTCTGAAACACCCTTGGAGAGAAGAGCCAAGTCATGGCCCTGAGTTACATTGATGGCGGTGCCAAAAGAAAGGGAGGCTAGCCTCTGAGCCTTAGAAATAAGGCACATAGTCTTCTCCTGAGCATGTCGTCTCGACCACTCCCTGGGGAAGCAGTTAATGAATATCAAGCGGGTAGATGAAACCGCAGCTCGAGCCATGAATGGAAGATATGGGAGGCCTGGATAAATCAACCCGTGGTACCCTTGTATGCAGGTCCCCCTGCAAGAGTCATGCTAAGTTAAGGTGGCGTCTGACAAAGGAGTTCCATCCAGGTTTGACTAAAGAGACGCCATGCCATAGAGGTTCGAGCACGCCTCTGATGGGCCAATTGTTCTGAGTATATATACTCAATTTTTCTATTTTTGTATGGATGGATGGTAGAGCAGAGCTCCCGACTGTAATGTTTTAATGAAGCACTGGTTTTCCTGGCTATGTATCTGCATATGAAATTTTCTTGTTCAATGTAAGGAATCTCTCTTTTTCATTTGGTTTTGATCTCATACTAAAAGGGTTCATGATTGATTGATTCACATGAATCGTCGTGACTGTGTTATGATAAAAGATTTATGATAGTGTTGTTATGTTCTTTTAGTGTTTCTTCTTTTGAATATAAGAGGTTATTGTGTTCAAAGTTTTCTTCTACAAGCTGCTAGAAGCTCGATGCCTACAATAGGCCTTCGCATTTCCTCACAGAAGTCTTCCTCCTACTCACCCTTATTACAACTTACTGTCTGAATTTAAACCAAGACCTCATCTTCTTGTGCATTCCTGGCCTAGTTTTTGAGTTATAACGATATTGTTCTGATTTTACTTCCATTCATCACCCTTTATCAACAAATAGTGACCTAAAATGATGGGATTCAGGCTTACTCCTGCTACAATCCAAGAGTGACTTCTGACACCAACACCATCAATACAATACAATCATTTCCTTCATCTCCTTGAGAACCTGTAGGTATTCTTCTCTTCTTGATTATGTTCCAATTATATTGTCTCAAAACGGATTTTGCATTGGCCCTGGACTGTTTTTTGTTCCAACATCTTTCTTTTGCATGTTTCCTTTATTATCCATCTTCACTTGGCTGGTTGTGTCCTTGATAAATTTCACAATTCCTCTTATCCAAATGAAGGTCCCAACACCTCCCTCATCTCCCAAACCTACCACACACCTTACCCACTTCCCCTTTCTATCCTCTCCCCTTTCCACCCCCTTACCCTATACTTAGTTTAAATTTATGATTTAGTAGGTTGGAGGACTCATACACTCCCTCACCTCCCTCACTTATGAACCCACCAAACTGAAACTCCAATGCCTACATATTACACTGCCCTTACCTCACCCTACATCACTCCCTTACCTCTACTTCCCTTATTTATCCCCCTCCCTATACTACCCACTCCTACCCCCTCTCGATCACCTTTCCCCAGTTGAAATTTATGCTTAAAATATATTTTAATTACATAAATTGTAAACCAACCACATTATTCCGCATGGAATCCAATGAGAACATTATGTATGCAATCCAATCATTTTGTGACACATGGTAGTTCATTACAACTTACACATGACAAACATATGGCACACGACAACTTGTGACATGTGGAAACGAATGGAGATATGACATGCGGTAGATTATTGACCTATCATGAGAAGACACATGGTGATATTTGGATGGATAACTCATCATGTTGACTGGGCCTGATGTGTAGGATGACTTGGTATTTAAAATATTATTTTATTAATCAATTTCCCAAGGAAGGTCAAATTATCAAAGTCTCCATACTCTTGTTCTCTTTGTTTCTTATTAAGTGTATAATAAACTTAGTATTATATACACTAAAGACTCCAACAATCCCATACATGTGGGATAAGTTTTTAAACCAAAAAAATTGAATTCATATGGAGTAAGGAGAATTCAAATCAAGGGCCCATATTTCTCGGTGAAGTTGATCAATAGTTGTTGAGTGTTAATCTTTTGAAGGCCATATCTTGAGATACAAGAGTTAGAATTATGTAAACATTAACTAGTTGGAAATGTATTTTGATGAGGAAGATGATGGGATAAGTTTTGAGGGCTGAAAGTTTTCATAATTATCTAAAAACGTAAATGAACAGTCTTCCATATTTTTATCCTATACTAATATATCTGCTTGACACCTTGAATTCATGAGGTCATATATTGAGATCTAGGAAATAAAATTATCCCTAGGAGAACTCATTGGAAAAAAAATATGATGAATATCACATACAATTTTTATTTTTATTTATTTTTATAAATAGAAATATTTAATTCCTAAAAAATATGCTGTAATCATACATAGAATAGCCATGTCTAGAGGTCTGACACCTGTTCCACTAGACAACTAGAAACCATAAAATATGGATACCTTTTTTTCTAGTTGTATCATGAAAAAAATACGCCACCTGTTGTGCCAAACAATTGGAAACCGCAACAGGTGGTAGAGGAATGTAGTGTCTGAACTATCTGAGCATGCAAACAGAATTCTGAACATGAGTATGGAAAATCTACTATATCTTTGCAAAAAAACTGCATAAAGATAAAAGGAAAGGGATAAGCATCAAAAGAACCAGTGAAACCTGTGTCGTCATGATTTACACCATGAGGAGTGAATATGTATGGTTGCGCGCAAGTCAAGAACTGTTGCTGGCTTTGTGAGCTCGATAACACTCCATACAGAATTTTGATTCGACTGTTGAGAAATGTATGCCTATGAAGTTGTTCCTTCATATCCATACACATATCAAATATGAGTTCTATATGCTCTAGCACAAGAAGGCAAGTGGAGTGAGAGTCCTATTTCGGAGATGAGGAGGGTGGTGGAGGCTATATTGGGGAGTCAACCAACAAAATCTCTTCCTGGATTATGCAAGTCACCCACTTTGAGCCACATTCTACAACAGGGACAGAGTGACTTGTTCTAGGAGGGTCATGGGGATCTAGAAATGTGTATAGGAGGGAATACGACGGAACAATAATTGGCTTTCCCAGAATCACCTCCTCTACAATGGCCATTGGAGGCATATGTTTCTCCCCATCTCGTCAAATCGGATAGGTCGAAGAATCATGAGAGAGATTTTGAATTCGATTCTTCATGGAGTCATATATATATGAGGAAGGACCTCTCTTGGTCTTACCACGCTCCCGTGGCATGGAGATGAGGAAAAACTAGACTGCAAGTGGCTTGAAAAATCATAGAGCGAGGAGAATGACAAGAGAAAAGATGAAATACAATAGTTGTGTCAAGTGGGAGGAACCGTAACATACCCAGAGGAATTGGAGGGGTTCCATAGGAGATGAAATTACCTTATGCATGCCTCTCATACCCATAATCATCCACCAACCATGGTTCAACGAAGGAACCATTAAACCTATGCAAGGGAGCTATCAAACCTGCTTTGAAGTTCTTTGAATGATTCCCTCCCTACAATAAATGGTAGTGAGGGAGGCAAAGGCAACATGCTCCTTTAATATTAGGCTATGCATGCTATTGATGTGGAACCCCATTCGGGGATGCAAATTGGTTTAAATGGCTGAAACATTAGATATAATATCCAAAAAATTAAAACACAGTCCCCATTTTAAAAGGGAAATTAATTAAATTTTTGAAAATAAAAGTATATTTAAAAACTTTTATTAAAGATATAAAGGGGTAAACTTAAAAATATGAAAATCAATGATGAAAATTCATTAATGATACCTAATTAATTCATTAATTTAAGTGATATTTTCAAGAAATGAAAACCCTAACTTCCTGAAGGAGTTAGAAGAACAAATGTTTAAAACATGAGAAAGGGCTTCATCAAGCATTATGTTATCAGAAGGGTAGGGGAAGAAGATCATAAGAATAAATAAGGTATAGACTTCAATATGCAAAAAAGATTATGATCAATAAAAAGATATTTCATATTCTCCACACTTTTTCTTCTTCTACACCATTTTCTCAAAGTTTTATGCTTGAAGCTATGAATTGAGCACAATGATGAGATTCTTGAGTGTTCCTCTTGTATTATTCAAAATACTTTTATTATATGATCATGGAGTATTCACAACCATGTATATTACTATATTAGATTTTGTGTATTGTTGAATATATTTCATGAATAAAACTCCACAAATAATTATTTTGGGGCATGACTTCAATGATGCTTCAGACCTTGGATTTCCAAGTTTGAGATGTTTGAAGTATGGTTATCAAATTATTTTATGTTTTAACTACAATATTATTTTAAAATTATTTGATATGATCAAAACTTTCCTATCCTATTTCTCATGAAGAATATATATATGTATTTGTATGTGATTAAAAAGGTTGTATATATGGTGATGAGAAAGAGATATTATAATATTGAAGCCTCCCTTCAATCTTTATATTGTTAAGATATCTCTTGCTACACCTAAAGATCATACCAAGTTAGTGAAGAACCATTTCATGCACAATCCAAGAAATAAATATCTAGGGTTTATTGTCTAAGAAATATCCCTAATCCAATATATTGAAGACACATATTTTAGTGAAAGAGGAGTACCACCTCTATTAAAATGCAGGGGGATTCATATCCTTATGAGGTTGCTATTTTGGTATAAACAGATTCAAACATCAACATTTTTGGTGACTCCACTAGGGAGCCATTTATTTTCAGGATATTTAAGGCCCTACTTCAGATCATATTGAGGACCAAAGTTTCCATGGTTCAAATTTTTTAAAAGAAGATTCAAGAATATTGTTTCTTGTTCTAGATGCATGGGGTTTATAAAAATATTATTCCAAAATGTTTGAATGACCTTAGAAAGAGCCAAGAAGCAAAAATTATTTGGGATAATAAACTCCTTGGAAATTTCATTAGAAAGATTCAAAAGTATCAAGAAGATGTATATTATGAATCCTTTGAGGAGTTTCTTTCATGTCATGATGCTCCTTTAAATTATCCACCGATCCCATCAACGACTTTACAAGACTCAACAAAAGGAACAAATTCCAAAAGAAGGAGGTGATTTCATATAAATCCATTAAATATACTAGAAGTATATTTTCAAATTCCCAATATTCTTATGGAAACATTTTCTACATTATTTGGGAATATTTCAGAATATGTAGATAAATGTTTGTTTAATTTCAAAAGTACATGTGATGTTTTCAATCTCACTGAAGACAATGTTACATGTCGATTATTTTTAAAAACTTTGCATGAGGATTCTATTGAATGTTATGGTTCATTACTTCATAACTCCATTACCAGTTGGGATGTGTTGGAAAATTCCAATTTGCAAGAATAAGACTTAGACTTTTCATATACGCCATATCAATATTATTCGATCAAAAAATTTGGGAATGAAATCGAGGAGCCTCCACCAAATACACTATAATATTTCATCCTTGCAATAGATTATGAAGGGTCAAAATAAAATTGGTTGCAAGAAGAATTGGTGAAAGAAATGAATCTTGAGAACAATGATGAGCAATATTTCCTTTCCATGAAGGAATAATTCTTTCAAAACATTGTCAGTGAATCAAGAATTTTGGATGGGGTTAGTAATGAGGAAAATCATGAAAGTATTTTCACAATGGAAGTTCCTCATCCAATCAAATATGGAATAAATATTTTGAAACCGAGAGTTATTTCATTGAATCATGGTTCCAAAGCATTGTTTGCAAAGCAATGCAATCATATTCTTAGCACACATAGTTCAATTTTTCTCTAGTACACATTGAGAGTGCCCCTAAATCATTGGTACAATCCCCAATATTTTCATTAATTTTAGAGTTCTTTCCAAATATTGGATATATTATTGAATGGATCCATTGGAAATCTACCTATAGTTGAAAGTGTCCCCTCCCTTCAATTAATATAGGGTAGGTAGATCCTATATGTACATAGTTTGTTTCTTCAATTCAATTTTTTCATAATAAGGCAGTTGATGAGTGGAGACAATATTTTGAGATAAGTCAATTCAAGAAGAATTAAAATAATCCATTTCTAAGATACTCCATAACCCAATGGATAAGATAGTTGGTTTTCATATTTTGGTGTTCTCTGTTACCCACAGGAGGTACCTGTCGCATAGTTGAAGCTAGTTGTTAACCAAAAAATAGTCATCTATATTTTCTTGCTCCTGAAATGATAAAAAAATTGATATGAAAAAAAAAATAACGATAATAAGTTCATCACGTAGCCCTCAGTCTCATCTTCGTCACACATTTTTCATATTCAAAATCTAAGCTCGTATGCTCAATATATCTATACTTGGATTTAAATGGAAAAAGGAAGATTTTCCATGTGGAACAAAGCTAATTTCTTGAAACTACATTTAAATCTTCACGGGATCAAAACCATCTTTTTATTGAATTTTCATGATCCCAAGACCCATATTTCATTGAATATTTGTGGGCCCAAGACCCTTTTTATTTATTCTTACTATAGAATGACGTGTTCACTTACCACACCCGCCATGCTCTACTCTTATTTCTTGTGTTTTCCCCATATTATCCCTTATTCCACACTTAAGTTTATTTTTAATTTCACTCTTCGTAGATTGGTGGACTCACCACTCACCTTACCCTCCTCACCTCCCTCATATCCCCAACCTGCCACACTCCTTACCCACTTCCCCTTTATCTCGTCTCCCCTTCCCACCCCTCTTACCCCATACTTAGTTTGGACTCATACACTCCCTCACCTCCCTCATTCCCCAACCCGACACTWTGATGCTTATATATTACCCCATCATTACCTCATCCTATGTCACTACCTCACCTCCACTACCCTTATTTMCCCCCCTCCTATACTAACCACTCCTACCCCATCTCATTCACCTTCCCCCACTTAAACTTTATACTTAAACTTCATGTTAATTACATAAATTGTTAACCAACCACATAATTCCACATGGCATCCAATGAGAACATTCCACATGGAAACCAATCACTTTGTAACACATGGGAATTCATTACTAGTGACACATGGTATACATATGGCACCATGCAACTTGTGACATGTGGAAATGAATGGAGATATGACATGTGGAATAATGTTAACCTATCATGTGAAGACACGTGGAAAAATTTGGATGGCTGACTCATCATGTTGATTGAGGTGGAGGTTTACTTGGTATTTAAAATAGTATTTTATTAATCAATTTCCCAAGGAAGGTAAAATTATCAAAGTCTCCTTATTCTTATTCTCTTTGTTTCTTATTAAGTGTATAATACACTTAATATTATATAAAATAAATACTCTAACAATCCCATGCATGTGGGATAATTTTTTGAAACAAAAAAATTTGAATTCTTATGGAATAAGGAGAATTCAAATCAAGGGCCTAGATTGCCTGGTGAAGTTGATCAATGATTGTCGAGTGTTAATATTCTGAAGGCCATATCTTGAGATACGAGAGTTAGAATTGTGCAAAATTTACCTTGTTGGAAAGATATTTTTATGAGGAAGATGATCAGATATGTTGAGGGCTGAAAGTGGATAGAATTGTCTCAAAAATTAAAATAACATTCAACCATATTTGTATCCTATGGTGATAAATTTGCTTGACACCTTGACTTCACGAGGTCATATATTGAGATCCAGGAAATGGAATCGTGTCGAGGAGGACTCATTGGAAATATCAGAGAAATAATATAATATATAACTTTATTTAAATGGATGAAAATTTGGATATCATATCCAAAAAAATAAAACATAGTCCCCATTTTAAAATGACAATTAATTAAATTTTTGAAAATAAAAGTTTATTTAAATTTTTTTATTAAAGGATCAAAGAGTTAAACTTCAATATAAGAATATAAATTATGTAAATTAATTAATTATAATTAATTAATTTAATTGATATTTTCAAGAAAATAAAACTCTAACTTCCTCAAGGAGTTAGAAGAAGATATTTTTAAAAGATGAGCAAGGGATTCATCAAGCATTCAATTATCAGAAGGGAAGGGGAAGAAGATCAGAAGAATAAGGTACATACATCAATATGAAACAAAAAAAAAAAATTAAACAAAAATTCATCTTCTCCACTCTTTTTCTTCTTCTACACCATTTTCTCAAAGTTTTATGCTTGAATCTTTGAATTGAGCACAAGGCTGAGATTCTTGAGTATTATTCTTAGATTTTTCAAAAGACGTTTATTATATGATAATGAAGTATTCACAACCATTTATATGAATATCATGTATTTTGTGTATTGTTGAATATGTAAATGTGGATGAATCTGCACAAATAAGATCTAGCTAGCAAAGGACATACACAGTTTGCAAAAAAATGAGAAAAGATAGAAATGAGAGAGAGAGAATAAAAGAATTATATTAACTAAATGAAATGTGGATACAAACACTGATTATTTCATACAAAGTTTGGAAATAATGGTAAGAACCATTTTTATCCTCCTTAGATTTATCAACCCTGCAAGCCTTGAGTTGCGGCAACAAATCCTTATATTTGGTAAAACAATCTTGAAGATTGTTGAAGGTTTTTGGATCCAAAGTGAGAAATTAAACCTTGAGTATATTCTCCCTCATCTCATCCTGTTTGCCAAAAATTCCTTCCATGGTGGTCCAGACTTCATTGGGTTTTTTACAGGAGGATATGTGAAAGAGGAGCTCAGGAGAAATGAGACTGCAAATAGTTCCATATGCTTCATCCATCTGATTTAGATACTTGGATTTTTTTATGTCTGATGTGATTTCCATATATGTGTCCATGGTTAACCTATATAATCCTCTCCTTCGAAGTGATGTAGGCCCTACCCTCTGCCTCGGCAAAGGCCTCTGCACTGACCTCCTGGTCTTTAAGGATTGTTCTAATTTTTCTCTCTCGAGATGGAGTGGCTCCTTTGATTCTCCACTAGAATCTCTATTTAAAATTGACCCACAGGTCTTTTCGACTCCTTGTGGCCTCTCAGGCCCAGTCATTGTTCTCTTCACGACAGGAAAATAAAAATTTGAGATTCGGGGTTTCACAATCCCTGATGTCACAAACCTTTTTTTTCCCGATTTCCCAATCTCTGATATCCCGATATGATCCCACTTTCGCTAGTCCCTGGGCTAGACTTTTGGGTACATATGACCTCCCTTTATATGACCGCAGTCCTATCACCTTTCTGGATTTCGAGATTTTTGATGTCAAAAAGTATGTGACCTCTTGTCCTCCGGATCCCCTATTCTATGAATCCCGATATGATGTCACTGGGAACCCCTTTTTGACTTAGACATAATCAAAGGCCGTGATCATCTACTAAACCAATGGCTCTAGATCTCCCTCGGGACTTCGGGGTTTCAAATGTCAAAATGTATTTGTCTTCGAGACTCTTGATCTCTTGAATTCCATTTTCCCGATATGATGACAGCGAGTCTTCCCCTGATGGAGCTCTCCACATTATCAAGATTTTGGACTTTGCAACCTTGAAATTTAAGTGGTTCGTGTCCTCAGGATTCGCGAAACGCCAAACCTTGACTTCTCGGATTTTCGACACACATCCCAAATGGATGGATGGTTCAGATCAAACCTCGGACTTCACCAACTACAAAGCCAAAACACTCACTTACATGAGTCCCGATGACCAAATCTTTGATTTGGATGATCACGCGACACGTGTCCTCCCTGAGATCCACGGTTGCGATCCTTTCACTGTTTCAGGACTCAAAGGGTCTCAGACTCTTGGTCTCTAAACTTCCGATATGCTGATGGTTCTCGATTCCTGCCACATGTCCCAATAGATGGACGATTCTAATTTGTATTGGGGTTTTCACTGTGGATTTACCCGATCTCTTGTCCATGGATTTTTCGATATCCTGAACCCTGACATTTCGATATCCTGACACCTTTCGAGACTTTCACTCGGTTTGAGAAGGGTTAAACCTCGTGCAACTCCTGTCAGATCAGACGGATGACAGGTAACTTGGTGAGGATCCAATGGCTCATGATTTGTTGAGCTTGAAACTATGGACTCAGCCGTAATCTCCTCGCTTCTTTGTTAGATCGGACGGCTGATGGGATTTCGCTAATTCTCCATAGAGAATTATGATCGTTTGTTTCTTCCCCCCTGATGATTTCTGTGAAGTGAACCAAGGATTCTTCCCCGGATTTATCCACCTATGACACAAAACTTCGATGCCTTCAAATCACTCAATATGCAACAACTCCTTGTGTTGCCTTCAATAGTTTCAAAGGCTTTATCCTTCCTGAGCATTCTCACAACTTTGAGTCTTAAAGAAGACCCTTGAACACACTCCTTGTGGCAACCTCCAAACACTTGAAGTGTTGAATTCTCTTCGACCTTGTGCACACTCTGCAGCAACGATTTCTCAATACCTTGCTCAGGTTCGAAACTTTGAGTTTTTCCTCGGCCTGCACCACCTTGCATGAATCCTGTGCTTGCCTGCACCTCTGTGTGAATATGAGAACAAACAATATCTCTCCTAAGCTTTCAGAGATGAACCTATGAACATTTTTTCAATGCACTCCTTGCGTACAATTCAACTTCACTCCTTGCAGGAACTCTTGCTCAGACAGAGAAACAATTGAAACTCATTTCACTTCCCTTTCCTCTCAGATTTCAAATATTCAACAAGAAATAATTCATACATAGAATAAAAGCAATTGCATGACAGAAAGAGTAAAACATTCATGAGCATAACATTTAAAGATGCATAAACAAAGAAGATATGAACACCATGAGTCTGAATCACAGTTTCTTTGTATTAATTCAGAACTTTTGTACATGGGTCTGCTACACAACTCTCTGCTTCTCTTCTATGCTCTCTTATGATTCTTTCTCTGCCTATGTTACAATTACACAATGAGGGTGTCTATTTCTGTTTTCCCTCCACTCCTAAAACTATCTCATCAGAGAATTCAAAGCTACCTACTAACATAAATGCTTTCTACCTACTATGGATGAGAGCGGATCGCTCAAGGTCCTTTACAATATATAAGTAAGCCCCTCATTAACTATCAAATTTAAGTTTGGTGCATCCAATCTTCAAAAAATTTTAAACAATTTATCATGTGCTCAAAAATGTGTTGTGCTTGCCCCACGCTCGCTTGACATTGGCGATGCTCCTGCTTCATACTCCCTCGCTTGAAAATTTTTATGGGCTCCTGTCCATGAGCTCTTGCATGGTCTGTCCATGCTTTTGAATCGCTGCTTCATTCTCCTAGCTGGCATATTCAACTGGATGTCCCTTCCACTTGACCAAGTATTCAAAGTATTTTTTTCCTCTGGTCTCCTTGCCAATTCTTTTGTCTAGTATGTGCTCCATCAGTAGTTTTTTTTGCAACTGGCATCTGCTTTTTCCACTGAAACTCTGACTGTTCATCATTTGTTCTTGCTTCCTCAGCTTTGTATGGGTACAAATCTAAGACATTGAATATTGGAGAAATTCCAATCCCATCAGGTAATTCAATCTCATAATCATTTGCCCCAAATTTCTTCAAGACCCTACATGGTCCAATTTTCTTCATCTTCAGTTTGTTATATGTCCCTCTTGGGAAGATTTCCTTTCTCAGGTGTGCCAGAATCAAATCACCAACTTCAAATTGAAGTTGTCTCCTGTGTTGATCTTCTCTCCACTTATACTCTTGGTTTGAATTCTGTAAACACTCCTTCACCTAGCTGTGAAGTTCCTTCATCCCTTCTGCAAAATCTTCTGCACTAGCACTCCTAGTCGCATTTTGTTCTGAATCTCTCAATTTAGAAATTCCCCTCGGTTGCATGCCATAGAAAATATGAAATGAAATTTTTCCTATACTTATGTTGATTGAATCATTATAAGAAAACTCCACCTATGGTAATATGTTGTCCCACTGATTGTGGTGTTATGTCACCAGGCTCCTCAGCAAGTCTCCCAGACTTTTGTTCACTGCTTCAGTTTGTCCATCCGTCTGAGGATGATAAGATGAACTAAATGATAAGTTAGTTCCTAGCTTCTTCCACAACGTCCTCCAAAAGTGTCCTACGAACTTTGTATCTCTATCTGAAACTATGCTCCTTGGTAAGCCATGAATTCGAATGACTTCTTTGAAAAACAGGCTCGCAATGTGATTTGCGTCGCTGGTTTTCTAACATGGAATGAAATGTGCCATCTTAGAAAATCTATCCACCACCAAAAAGATTGAGTCAAATCCTCTTTGTGTTCTTGGAAACCCTAATATAAAATCCATGCTGACTTCATCCCACGGCCTCTCAGGTATGGGCAATGTTTGATAAAATCCAGCATTTTGCCTCCTTCCTTTCGAATGTTGACAAATTCTTCATCTGTCCACAAATATTTTAACTTCTGCTCACATTCCTGGCCAAAAGTATGACTCATTCAGTTTTGTGAATGCCTTGTCATGATCGAAGTTTCCGGCCAATCCTCCACTGTGTTTCTCCTTCAGCAAATTCTCCCTCATGGAGCCTTTTGGAATACAAAGTTGATTGCCCTTAAACAACAATCCTTCCTAGATCATGTATTCTGCCCATTTTATTTTATCTCTGAGAACTGGATTCTCAACTGCTTCATATGCCTCCTTAAAATCTGGATCACCTACGTACATATCCCTAAGATCATCAGAACCCAATGTTTTGACCTTGAACTCCTGCAACAACAAACACTTCCTGCTCAAAGCATCAACAACTTTGTTAGTAGTACCAGAAATATGTTTAATCACAAAAGTGAAATTTTTCATATGTTCAACCCATTTTACATGTACTTTGATTCAGCTTCTCCTGTTGAGTTACAAACTCCAGTGCATGATTGTCATTGTATAGGACAAACTCTTTGGGAATCAAGTAATGCCTCAATTTCTTCAATGCCTGGATGATAACATAAAACTCCTTGTCATATGTGGAGTACTTCACCTTCGCTTCATTTAGCTTCTCGTTGAAATACGTTATTGTCATGTCTTCTTGACTTAAGACTACCCCTATTGCAAATCCACTTGCATCGCATTTCACTTGAAATGTCTTTCGGAAATCCGGCAACACCAAAATTGGTTGTTCCGTGATTTTCCTATTCAACAGATTAAAACTCTTTTCAGCCTCTTTTGTTCAGTGAAAATACTTATGTATTTTATTCACTGTATCCATCATTGCTGCACTAATTCCACTGAAATTCCTGATGAACTTTCGGTAGAAACTAGCTAATCCGTGAAAACTTCTCACCTCAAATATATTCTTTGGTGATGGCCAATTCTTGATCACTTCCACCTTATCTGGATCCATCCTCAACTTGTCTGCAGATATAACAAATCCCAAATAAATGAGCTTTGTCTTCATGAATGAGGATTTCTTCATGTTTATCAGCAAATTTTCCTATTGTAGCCTCTTCATTACTATAGCCAAATATTTCAAGTGTTCAGTCTCTGTTTTGCTGAAAATCAATATATCATCAAGATATACGATAAAAAATTTCCCAATGAATTCTTTTAGGACTTCGTTCATCAACCTCATAAAGGTACTTGGCACATTTGTTAAGCCAAACAGCATAACAAGCCATTCATACAACCCCTCGTTATTCTTGAAGGTTGTTTTCCATTCATCACCTTCCCTCATACGAATCTGGTGATAACCACTTTTCAAATCAATTTTTGAAAAATATTTTTCTCCACTTAAGCAATCCATCCAATCATCCATCCTTGGCAATGGAAATATATACCTGATGGTTATCTTGTTAATGGATCTTGACTGAGTACTGTCGGAACAACACATGGGCTCAATCTTTCCCTGACCAATCCCTTGTCCAACAACTCTTGGACTTGTATTTTGACCTCTTCATTCTCCTACAGCGTTAATATGTACGCTGCTTTGTTTGGTAAACTGGCTCCAGGTATGAGATCAATATGATGACTCACACTCTTGATTGGTGGTAACGAACGAGGTAGTTCATCCACTACTATGTCAGTGAACTCTCCCAGCAGTTCCTGAACCTCTTCTGGTAGATCATCTATCCTTGTGTTGGTTAAAACAATCGTTGGCTTCCTGACCACAATGAATTATGGCTCCTCCTTCTTCTTGACCTCATTAAGGAGTTCCTTCCCCCTCATGAGAAGTACAGTGTTACTTACTTCCAGTTTCACCTCCTTATCTTTGATTGGATGTAACATGTGAGTCCTCCCATTCTTTTCTAGGGTGTATGTGTTCATCCTCCCATCATGAATCACATTTTTGTCATATTTCCACGGTCTACCCAACAATAGATGACAAACATCCATAGGAATAACATCACAGAGTATCTTATCATTATATCCTACTATCTTAAATTCAACTAAACATTGTTTAGTGACATTTACCTGATGGCCCTTTTGTAGCCATGAAAATCTATATGGACTTGGATGTTCAATCATCTCCAGCTCTAGATTTTCTACCATATCCATGGAAACAAGATTATCCATGCTACCACTGTCCACAATGACCTTGCATACCCTATCCTTGGTTTTGCAAGCAGTCCAAAAAAGTTTGTTTCTTTAGGCTAAGCTCTCCACCTCCTTCTCTGGTGTTAAGAGAACTTTTCGCATCATCAGTGATCTTCTGCCTTCAACATCCTCTGCCTCAACACCTCACCTTTGTGCCTTGATGATGTGAGTCTCTCCACCCTCTTTCTTTTGATCTGGACATTCATAAGATTTGTGTCCACTCTTTCCACACGTGAAGCAATTTATCACTCCACCTCTTCCTCTTCCTCTACCTCTAGTACGAGGAAAAGTATTATTATCAGCATAATCTCCTCTCTTCTTAGTATGTTGTCCTCTATGTTCATCATATCATCCTCACTGTGAGCTTCCACCTCTCTCAGTTTGAGTCTGAGGTTTCTTCCAGTCCTCCTTGGGTTTCTGATTTTTATCTTGGACAACTGATTTGCCCCTAGCTTGACTTCTGCCTCGGCCTCTTTGACCCTGCTTTTGGCTCAGCTTCTCCTCAGCCTTTAGATCCATCTAATAAGAATCTTCCACCATTCAAATGGTTACCATGCTCATCTCATCCTGAATATCATATCTTAGGCCATTCATGTACCTAGCAACCTTTTCATCATCGCTTTCTCGATGACCTGCCCTGATGTTCAGCTTGTAGAATTCTTCAGTATATTCTTTCACTGTCGTCAACTTCTGTCTCAAGTTCTACATCTTCCTGAACAAAGTAATATGGTAATCCCTGGGGATGAATTTTTCCTTCATCTTCGCAATCATCTTATCCCAACTCCTGATTTTATGCTTGCCTCTACAACGTCTGTCAACTTGTAGTTCATCCCACCACAATGTTGCATGTCCCTTCAATCTTGTGACAACATGCTTGACCTTCTTGTCTTCCTCGACATATTCATTGTCAAAGTATGTGTCCAGGGCTCTAATCCAGTCTAGAATCTCTTCAGCATCCAGATTTCCCTCATAATATAGAATGTCCATTTTCTCTCTTGCACCCATTCTTGAAATAGCTCTGATCAAACGTTCATTTGTTGCATCTTTGGCTGCAACTTCTTCTTCATGTTCAAATTCAATTTCACTTTCGGAATCACTTAGATCCCCAGCACTGACTGTGCATCTTTGGGTTGTCTCCATGTCTTTGAGTCTGGCTCGTAGATCACACATCTCTCTCTCCATGGATGGATCAGTCATCTGCCTACCTCTTCTTCTTGGTATTTCCCTTTCCTCTGGCTGATCGAGTGTTTGCATGTCTCTTCTCCTTGGTAGCATGGTGAAAATATCCTTTTCCTTACTACAAAAAGAAAACAATCCTTTCTGAGCTCTAATACCAAACCTGATGCAGGCCCTACCCTCTGCCTCGGCAAAGGCCTCTATGCTGACCTACCAGTCTTTAAGGATCATTCTAATTTTTCTCTCTTGAGCTAGAGTGGCTCCTTCGATTCTCCACTGGAATCTCTATTTAAAATTGACCCACAGGTATTTTTGGCTCCTTGCAGCCTCTCAGGCCCGGTCATTGTTCTCTTCACGATAGGAAAATAAAAATTCGAGATTCGGGGTTTCACAATCCCCAATGTTGCAAACCTTTTTTTTCTTGATTTCCTGATCTCTGATATCCTGATATGCTCCCACTTTCGCTAGTCCCCGAGCTAGACTTTTGGGTCCATACGACCTCCCTTTATATGACCACAATCCTATCACCTTTTGGGATTTCGAGGTTTCTGATGTCGAAAAGTATGTGACCTCTTGTCCTCTGGATCCCCAATTCTCTGAATCCAGATATGACGTCACTGGGAACCCCTTTTTGAATTAGACACAATCAACGGCCATGATCATCTACTAAACCAACAGCTCCAGATATCCCTCGGGACTTCGGGGTTTCAAATGCTGAAATGTATTTGTCTTCGAGACTCTCGATCTCTCAAATTATGATTTCCCGATATGATGAAATTTGGTCTCCCCCTGATGGAGCTCTCCACATTATCAAGATTTTGGACTTCGCAATCCTGAAATGTAAGTGGTTCGTGTCCTCAAGATTCGCGAAACACCGAACCCTGACTTCTCGGATTTTGACACGCGTCCAAAATAGATGGATGGTTCAGATCAAACCTTGGACTTCACCAACTGCAAAGCCAAAAAACTCACTTATGTGAGTCCTGATGACTGAATCTCCGATTTGGATAATCACACGACACGTGTCCTCCCTGAGATCCATGGTTGTGATCCTTTCACTGTTTCGGGACTCAAAGCGTCTCAGACTCTTGGTCTCTAAACTTCCGATATGCTGATGGTTCTCGATTCCTGCCATGTGTCCCAACAAATGGACGATTATGATTTGTATCGGGGTTTCAACTGTGGATTTACCCGATCTCTTGTCCACGGGTTTTCAGATATCCCGAACCTTGACGCCTCGATATCCCGACACCTTTCGGGACTTTCTCTCATCTTGATAAGGGTTAAACCCCGTGCAACTCCTGTCATATCGAACGACTGATGGGTAACTTGGTGAGGATCCAATGGCTCATAATCTCCTGAGCTTGAAATTATGGACTCAACCGTAATCTCCTCGCTTCTTTGTTAGATTGGATGGCTGACGGGATTTCGCTAATTCTCCACAGAGAATTCTGACCATCTATTTCTTCCCCCCTGATGATTTCTGTGAAGTGAACCAAAGATTCTTCCCTGAATTTATCCACCTGTGACACAAAACTTTGATGCCTTCAAATCACTCAATATTCAACAACTCCTTGTGCTGCCTTCAATAGTTTCAAAGGCTTTATCCTTCCTGAGCGTTCTCACAACTTCGAGTCTTAAAGAAGACCCTTGCACGCACTCCTTGCAGCAACCTCCAAACACTTGAAGTGTTGAATGCTCTTCAACCTTGCGCATGCTATGCAACAACGGTTTCTCAATACCTTGCTTAGGTTCGAGACTTTGAGTTTTTCCTCGACCTGCACCACCTTGCACGGCTCCTGTGCCTGCCTACACCTCTATGTGAATATGAGAACAAAAGCTATCTCTCTTGATCTTTCAAAGATGAACCTCTGAACCTTTTGTCAATGCACTCCTTGTGGACAATTCAACTGCACTCCTTGCAGGAATTCTTGCTCAAACATAGAAAGAATTGAAGCTAATTTCACTTCCCTTTCCTCTCAGATTTCAAATAGTCAACAAGAAATCATTCATACCTAGCATAAAAGCAATTGCATGACAGAAAGAGTAAAACATTCATGAGCATAACATTTAAAGATGCATACACAAACAAGATATGAACACCATGAGTCTGAATCACAATTTCTTTGTATTAATTCAGAACTTCTGTACATGGGTCTGCTACACAGGTCTCTGCTTCTCTTCTATGCTCTCTTCTGATGCTTTCTCCTCCTATGTTACAATTACATAATGAGGGTGTCTATTTCCATTTTCCCTCCACTCCTAAAACTATCTCATCTGAGAATTCAAAGGTACCTAATAACATAAATGCTTTCTACCTACTATGGATGAGAGTGGATCGCTCAAGGTCCTTTACAATATATAAGTACGCCCCTCCTTAACTATCACATTTAAGTTTGGCACATCCAATCTTCAAAATTTTTTAAACAATTTATCATGTGCTCAAAAATGTGTTGCGCTTTCCCCACGCTTGCTTGACATTGGCGATGCTCTTGCATCACGAAGATGCATTACCATCCCATCCTTCCATGCAAAGAAATTGTATGGTGTAAGAATCAATTCTTTTGGAAATTCTATTTTCCTGTTGTCTTCAATATTTGGTACCTACAAAAGGATCCTGGTGTGTATTTTCATAGAAATCCATTGGATATGATACCATGTAAATGTGGATGAACCTACACAGATAAGATCTAGCTAGCAGAGGGCATACACAGTTTGAATAAAAATGAGAAAAGATAGAAACAAGAGAGAGAGAATCCAAGAATTGTATTAACTGAATGAATGAATAATAAAGTACACATGATATAATTTGTATAAATCAACTAATGCACATTGGAAGAGAAGCCAATGCACCATAGAGGTGGTCTAGAGTGATTTGGACACACACCGACAGTTATGGGAGTTAACTACCACCTAGTCTGAGTTAAATAGCCTCTCAGTTTTTAGTTAGCTGACTGAAATAGGGTGAAGTGAGGGTAATGCACTAGAATTGTGATAATACCAAGGAAAATGTGCGTTAGCAGTGATGATCCCAATGTTTCATGGTGATGGAACCAATGTGAAATTAATACTCCACTCAACTGATCAAACTAAAGTGTGAACTGAAGAGAATATTCTCCTAGAATGTAGGAAAATGAATAGTCTCCCTAAACTATAGGAGACTGAATAATGACTAATAAACATAGGGAAAAAATTAGGAAAAATAAACCCTAGGTGTGTGTGAAGTATCTCCAAGAGAATATATTTCATCAATAAAACTCCACAAAGAATTATTTTGGGGCATGACTTCAATGATTTTTCAGACCTTGGGATTTCTGAGTGTGAGATGTTTGAAGTATGCTTATCAAATTCTCTTATGTTTTAACTCCAATATTCTTTTAAAATTATTTGAGATGATAAAAAAATTTCTCTCTTATTTCTCATGAAGAAGATATGGATGTATCGGTATGTGATTAATACGGTTGTATATATGATGCTGAGAAAAGAGATATTCTGACATTGAAGCATCCCTTCAATCTTTTTGTTGTTAAAATATTTCTTGTTGCACTTAAAGATCATATCAAGTTATTTAAGAACAATTTCATACACAAATGGAAGAAATAAAAATATATGGTTTGTTTTCTAAAAAATATTCCTAATTCAATATATTCAAGACATATATTTTATCCAAAGAGGAGTACCACCTCTATAAAAACACAAGGGGATTCATATCCTTGTGAGGTTGTTGTTTTAGTATAAAGAAACTCAAAAATCAACACCATCTTGTTATCTTTACCCTAGATATGCTTGTTGATGCAATTATATGCATAATATATTACCAAACATAAATTATCAACTGGGATTCATAATCAATAGAGTTGATGCACTATATGTGTCGATAACAGATAGGTTCCTATGTCTGATGAGTATAGCTTAATAAAAAAAAACATAACACTTTGTTTTCACACTTCAAAGATAACACTCTTCACCCAATTCAAAAATTAGAAAGCAAACCTCGTAAACAAGCATATGATCTAAATTGTTTTCTTAGGTGATGGATCTGTTCATTGATGGCTCATGAAAGGAAAGGATGAACTTTGATTCTATCTCCTAAAGAAACTAAAATAACAACAATTAATCTGTTGCGTATACTCAAAAGAAAGCATCAATCATTTCTAGAAGAAATAATAGGTAGAGGAAGACACTCCATTGTAGGTGCATGTAGAGTAAGAGATGGAGATCTGATCTCATTTCCTGTAACAAATTAATTCAATAATAACTTGCAAGAAATCCATATATAATTCCTCACACTCAATCAAATCTTGTAGCCTTTGAAAAGGACTATCTAGATGATATACCAGGAGCATAATCCATTTTCTATTTCATGTAATACAAGAGATGGAATTCTTGAATGCCTCCTTCCCTAACACATGTTACAACTCTCAACAAATTCTGAAAATTAACTCAGATTCATGAATGTAAATAATCACACTTCAAAAATTGTTAAATCTATCCTATCATGCGTATTTCTGACAACAAGTTAAATATAATTCCTAAAACTATGGTGCACCAGATTTGTTATACTAGAAATAACACATTGAACACTACTCACACTTCACCAATTACAGTTAGAATATTTCTAATTCAAATAAGAAATCAAGGTAAAAAAAAGTATTACATAGGTATAGGACTAAAACAAACATGTAGAAGAATAAAAACTAAGCTATATTTTACAACAAGCTTACCATGTTAGAACGGTGGGCCCTTACCGATTCCAACATGGAAGCTGGAAAAAATCACAAGAGAGTAGGTTCCAAAAATGCACAAGATCAACAACTGTAATTCATATTACTTTCCAACAAAGAGACTTATAGAAAATATATGTTCACAAGCCAATACATCAGCATACCAATATGGAATTCCCCTCTCACTCAGACCTATGAGGTCTTATTTATGCACAAAATCCATGGAGGCATGGATGAAACCAAATCCCCAAACTAAGAAATCAATTTTTACATTTTTAGGACAAATTCCAAAAATCTGTGGTTTTTATCAATCTGGGCAGATTCGAGTTAGGGATCCACTGATATCTTCCAAAAAAATTACAATTTTGAAAATATGCCCTCTTTATAATAAATTTTCCATATTCTAGACAAAACCCATATCTTCAAATTTCTAGATCTGATTCCATTTGCACGAAAATCAAGGCACAAGTTAGCAGTTTGAGATTTTTACTAATTTTGGAAGAATCATTCTACTTGAGCTGGAGGTCCACCCATGTGAGATGGGTTAATTCTAACAAACGTTTCCTCGTGAAAACGTCATTCTGTACAAAACCCATGAGCTCGATTTTATTCTAGAAACATTCAAAAATTCCAAGTTATGTCTAGTACCAGATTAGCATAGCTGGTATCAGATTAGAACAACTAGTACCAGAATCCTGTAGGAAAGGGTTTATTACCAGATGAACACAGTCACGACTATGGGTACCAGACTAGCGCGATGGTAGTACTAGATGGAGCTAGTACTGGAATAGGCACAATTAGGTACTGGATGAAGTTGATACCAGAAGAAGTGGAGAGTTTGTACTGGATGAAGCACAAAGATGGTATTAGATGAATCTGTTACCGAAATAAGTTGGTACTGGAATAGACTGGGTACCAGATCATGCTATAGTTGTAGTACCAGAATAGTGAGGTACCATATCAAGCTACTTAAGAGTCAAAGTGATTAGGACCATACATAATCAAGCATTTAATCGAATTAACTCAAGAAAACTAAACAAATCATGCCTTAATCACGAGTTACCTCTATATGCATATAGACAAGGTATTCAAGTGTATTTGTTGAGGAAACAGTCAATTATATACATATAGTATAGGTAAAATAGGCTCAAATAGAGGGTAATATAGGGTAATAAAGGTGTCAAAATGGAGACTCAACAATGCTTTATATCAAAGTCATACTCACTGAGGAATTATAACCACCTTCTTTTCCTCGGATTTAGAGTTGGTTGTCCAAAACAATATTTTAGAGAACTATGGTTTGTTCTCAACTCAAATTATTTTCCCATAAGGTAGTTCCTCCACATATTCAAGGAATGCACTATGGTTTCTAATTCTAAATCCTGAGTAGTTTAGTTCCTTTCGTGCTCTCTTGATTTCCTTGATTCATAGCATACCACATGCCCATTCTGACTAAGTAATGCCCCAAACCCTTATTTACAAGCATCTATGCATACAATGAAGTATTCATTCGTATCAACAATTCTTGATATTGGAGGACTTGTCAATAGATACTCCAAGTATTAGAAGCTTCCTTCAGAATGAGCAATGCAATCGAATCTCACACCCTTCTTTTGCAAATATGTGATTGGGTGTGAAATATTGGAGAAACATTCAATAAATATTCTATAATACCCTGCAATTCCCATGAAATATCTCACTTCTAATATATTCCTTGGACTTGGCCATCCTTCAATGGATTTTATCTTCTCTGGGTCCACTACTATCCCTTCCTCTGAAATGATATGGCCCAAGCAATGAATATTCATATGGTAAAATTATCACTTGCTCAACTTTTCATAAAAATGATGTTCTCTCAATACTTGTAGCACCATCCATAAGTGTTTATTATTCTCTTCTTAAAATTTTGAGTAAATAAGTATTTCATCCAAAAATACAATGAAAAATGTATCCACATATTCTCTGAAAATGCTATTAATTAGATACATGAAGAAAACTTGTGCATTTGACAACCCAAACGGAACCATTGTGAACTCATAATGGCTATACATCATTCTGGAGGTTGTCATGTTGATGTCGTCTTCTTTAATTATCATCTTTTGATAACCTAATCTGAGGTCAATCTTATAGAATATTTTTTCATCTTTCAGCTAGTCAAAGAGGTCATCTATCATTGGAAAAGGATACTTTTTCTTCACTGTTACCTTATTAAGATTCCTGAAGTCAATTATAAGTCTCATCATTCCAACCTTTTTCTTCACAAATAATACTACAACACCCCAAGGTGACACACTTGGGCGTATATACTTGTTCTTCATAAGCTCCTCTAGATGCATTTGCAAATCCATCAACTTTGGTGTAGTCATCCTATATGGTGTCTTAGATACTAGGGCTACTCTAGGCATTAGATTGATTCAGAAATCAATATCTTGATTGGGTGGAAACATTGGTATTTCTTTAAATGCATCCTCAAAATCCTTTAGGACTTCATAGTCTTCAATATTTGTCACTTTATCCTTAGGTGACTCCTCCATATGTGTTGAAAATATTTGTCATCCTTTCTGGAAGTTTTTCTCCAACTACAAGGCTGAAAATTCTCTGATAGCTATATCCTTTGGAAGACCATATATTGATTTCAAGTTTTCTTCTTCATCCAATCAAGTAAAATCCTTATTAGAACACTCTAGGACAACATGATGCATTTCAAACGAATCCATACTAACGAGGAAATTATCTGAGCCCAAAGGTATGATGGTCAAGTATTCCATTGTTGTCAATCCATTCATGTCCATTTGTCATGCATTAACAATCTCATTAAATTTCCTTTTTTCTCCTATAGCTAGTTGCACCAACCAAGCTTTTCCAAGCTTATGTTTTGGAAATTGAAATATTTCCACCATCTTAGGATCTAGATAACTATGACTAGCTCTTGAATTAATTAAAATAGCAATGAGTTGGTTGTTAATATTTTCTTCCACTTCAACCATGTGAGACTAAAATTCAGCTTTCTTGTTATCTAGGGATGCATACATTCTTGGTACATTTATGCCCATGTTTTCCATTGTATCATCCTAATGTACATTATAAAAAATCCTCTTTTTTTCAGCTTGATGAGGGAAATCTTTATACATGTGGTATACCCTGCAACCACAACATTGAATAGGTGATTGGCTTGGTCTTTCTCCCATTTATTTTGTTATTCTATGCTCTTTAGAAGCTTGTTGTCTCTAAGCATTGTTTTTTAAAAATGGTGACTTGTTCTCCTTCTTCCTTTAATCCATACTGCTTTTCTTCTTGTCTTCCCAAGTCTTTTGGAAAGTTGGTCTTCCTCTATGTTGATCATAGAGGAATTTATCTCTCCTTATGGTTTCCTCTAGTGTCTTAGGAACAAACATACTTTATCTTATCACTGATAAATCATGACAACCCACTCAAGTACCTCTGAATATTAACCTGTTCATCCTTGATGAAAGAAACATATTTTAGTAGATCTAAAAATATCCCTTCATACTCATCTATGGTCATACTTCCAAGCTTGAGTTCAAAGCACCCCTTCATTTTCTTATCATAGTATCATTTGGTTAAGTATTTATTTTGAAAATAACTTTTAAATTTCCTCCAAGTAACCTTCTTATCATCAATGTGTTGCACTTGCACAAACTAGTCCCACCACATTGATGTTATTCCTTTGAGCTAATAAATGGAAATTCTCCCTTCTTCCTGTGAAGATTAATTATGAAACTAAAAATACTTCCTCATTCCAAGAAGCCATGTCTCTACATCCTCATCCTTCTTGTGCTCACCATAAAATGTAGGAGGTTTTATTTTATTCATTTTTCTTTGTAGCTCATTGATCAGTGGTATCAGAGCAGGCTGCTCTTGATCGTTTTTTCAGTGCATGTCCCCGACGAGGTCTGAGTATAGAAATTTGGGTCTCGAGCTTGTCTCTCTTGAAGACAATCGCTCTCGCACACCCAAGAAACCCTCAATGG
>ML785320.1:0-11536 GCA_009831015.1 Picea engelmannii | reverse complement strand
CCCCCTCGAAGAGGCTTATTATCTGATATTATCTCTTTTTCAAGGCGTTGAGCACTTTTCTTGAGGTTTCTCTATGCTATATTGATGTTTGGTTCTTAACATTCATCAAACTTTACTTTAGTCTCACATGACGAGTTTCGGATTAGTCAACAACCCTAACTTGAAATAATCATAACTATGTACCTATAATGAATAAATATTTGAAAATAGTACACAATGTTCTTCAATGTGTTTTCTACAATTCCTCTAGGTTTCACTACCTGGAACCTCTCAGAAAAGGATTTATAGTAAAAACAACATACCTTGTTGAATTTTGGATTATTCTAGAGAGTGAACTTGTAGAGAGTGCCCGGAATGGAATATTTGTTGTATCGATTTGAAAAATGTACATAGAATACTATAGACTGTACACTAACCAACGCATTTTTCATACTGAATTTGGATATGTTATGAATAAGTTATGATGTTTTTACCTAAAACACATGTTTTAGACTAGTTTCAAGACTAGCCACAAACCTTATTTTCCATGGAGTGTAACTCCAAAAATCGTTCCACCTGTCCAATTTCTTGCATTACATCTGGTCTGGATGTTGTCACATATAGTAGGATACTAATAATTGACATGTATTTCCTCTGATCTGTAGACTTTGAATCATCATATTTGCTCAACTTGCAACTAGTTTGCATGGGAGTGATAGTTGGTTTGTAATATTCCATTTTGAACCTCTTTATCATTTCTCTTATATACTTGGTTTGAGAAATAAAAATTCCTTGGTTTCTTTGGCATATTTGAAGACTGATAAAGAAGGATAGTTCTCCAAGTAATGCCATTTCAATCTCATTTTGCATTTCCTTTACAAATTTCTTTCTTAACCTGTCATCAATACTTCCAAAAATATTATCATCGAAATAAACTTCAATTAATAAAATACTATCTTGAGTTACCTTGATGTAGAGGTTTCTTTCTACACTTCCTTTTCTGAACCTTGCATGATATAGATATTTATCCAGTCTAGAGTACCAATCTCTAGGAGCCTGTTTTAGACCATACAAGGCCTTCTTTAATTTACACATAATATGCATTCTCTGATAACTGAAATCCTTCTGGTTGTTCAATTTATACTTCTACTTCAAGTTCCCCATTTAGAAAAGATGATTTTATGTCCATCTAATACACTTTAATATTTTTGGAGCATGCATAAGCTAAAATCATTTGGATTGCTTCCATTCTGACAACTAGGGAAAATTTCTCTTCAAATTCAATTCCTTCAACCTGTGCATATCCTTTACATACCAATATATCTTTGTTCCTTGTAACCTGTCCATATTAATTCAATTTATTCCTATATACCCACTTTGTTTCGATCACATTCTTATCCTTTGGTCTTGGAACCTATTCCCAAATGTCATTTATCTCTATTTGATCCAATTCTTCATCCATGGCCTTATTCCAAAATTCATCCTTGCTAGCCTCTTCAAAACAGGTTGGTTCAATCATAGATGAGAGTGATAGGTGTGTTTGTTATGGTGAACAAATTCTTCTTCTAGTCTCAAATATTGCATCATTGTTTCCGATAATCTGATCTGAAGGATGATTCTTCTGTACTCGTCTGCTAGGTGTATTTAGAGGCACTTGGTGAACTTACTCTTCTTCTTTTTTCGGATCCTCTTCATCTTCCCCTTCTACTCCTTTTTCATCTTCTGCTTCTTCTTTGTAAATTTGTTCCATTGATTCATTTTCTTCTTCCTTTAATTCTTGTCTACCTATTTCATCAATTGTTATGTTGATTCTTTCCACAACTTTTTTCAATCTCAGGTTGCAACACTTGTATTCTTTCCTTGTACTTGAGTAACCAACAAGTACTCCTTTTTTCCAGATGAGAGTCAAACTTTCCCATTCTTCCATCTTCTTTTTTAATGTAGCATTTTCTTCCAAAATCTCTAAATTGCTTCACATTTGTTGGTCTACCTTTCCATAGCTCGTAGGGAGTTTTGTCAATGTTATTTTTTAGCATTACTCTGTTTTGAGTGTCAACTCTTTAATGCACTGCTTGTGTCCAAAATTTATCTACCAATTTGGAATCCATTAGCATTGTTCGAGCCATTTCCTATACTGTCCTGTTCTTTCTTTCAACAACTCCATTTTGTCGAGGTGTTCTAGCAACATAGAATTGCCTTTTTATTCCATGCTTGCTGAAGTAGTCCATAAATTACTTTAAAGTGAACTCTCCTCCATTATCACATCTCAAGCATTTGATTTTTGAATCCATTTGAGTTTCAGCCATTTCCTTGTAGACCTTGAATTTTTCAAAAGCTTCTTACTTATTCCTGAGAAAGAAAACTCTAGTCATTCTTGTATAATCATCAACTAATAACATAAAGTATTTCTCACCTTTTAAACCCTTTGTTTTAGTTTGTCCAACTAGATCAGTATGCACAATTTCCAGTGGTATTGTCATTGAATATTCTTTTGATTTAAACCTGGTCTTTGTTTGTTTTCCTTGTTGAGAATGCTTGCATAAAGTGTTGGTTGGTTTCATGATCTAGGGAATTTCTCTAACTAGTTCCCTTTTTCTAACCTTGACAAGGTTATAAAAATGTATGTGACCCATTCTTCTGTTCCATAGCCAAATTTCATCTTCCTTTCTAAAGCAACACTTTTCATTTCCAATTTCACTTAATACATATATATTGCTTGAATTTCTTGCAACTATTGCAATCAATTTTCCTGAACCTTATTTTCTTATCTCACACTTTTGTGAATCAAAAGTAACTTTATGACCTTGGTCACAAATTTGACTCAAACTTAGAATATTATGTTTCATATATTCTACTAGTAGAACATTTTCTGGATTGGTATTCTTGTTCCCAATTCTAATTGTGCCTTTTGCAATGATTTTAGCTGAATCATCATTTCCGAAGGAGAATGATCCATATCTTTCCTTTCTTAATGTAAGAAAATTGTCTCTATCACCTATCACGTGTTTTTAACAGCCATTGTTAACATACCAACCACGTTTATTCTGCTTAGCTTATAGAGCAAGTGTGCATTCTTCATTGCTATAATGATTATGCTTTCTTATCCATGTCATTTTCTGAGGTTCTTTTCTGTGACTATTATTGTTCTATTGTGGTTCTCTAGGAGGGACTGTAATTCTGCAATATTTGGCCATGTGTCCAAAGTTGTTAAATTTGTATCACTCCACTTTAGTTCTCAAATATTCAAACATGTTGTAACTTCTTCTTTGTGTTTCACTAATCCTTCTTGGATAACTCTTTTGTGTATGACTTTCAAAGTTGTTTATCTTCTTGTTGTCAGCTCTGCAATTCACAACTTTATGTCCAAAATTAGTACATGCATAACATAAACCAAAAACAATAGTTTGATACCTGGGAGTTGAAGATCTTCTGAAAGGGGGTACTCGTATGAATCCTTATTCTTCTTGAGGCCTATCTATTTCTTTCGGTCATTGATTCTGAAATATGAATCTTCTTGATGGAGGAGTGTCCCTGTAATTTACTTTGTAGACCTTCCTATCCCCTTTGATTGTTTCTTCTTAGTTTTTTGGATATGTTTCTTGTAATGTTGTTTTGGAGCTTCATCCATTTTTTTTATTATTATATCAAAGTCCAAAATTGTCATGATGAGGTTTTTGACAACTGATAATGTCATTCAAAACTTTTGAGCTATTCTGCATATTTCTCTTTTGAATATACTTTCTTAATGTGACAATTTCTTCTTCCAAATTTCCAATGATCTTGTCTCTTTGTTCTAGTTGTTCTTTGAGTGATTATTCAAATCTTTTATATTCATCAATTTGAACCTTAAAACTTGTGATTATTTTTTCTAGTTCCTGAGTGTCTTCTTTCCTATCTAGTTTCGATTGTAGTTTCTTCCTTTTCTTCTTTTTTCTTCTGATAAATTCTATGACACACAACAATTCATCTCAGTAGTCAACTTATACCTCTTAATATTCTTCTTCGGCCTCTTCATATTCTTCTTCAGCCTCTTCATATTCTTCTTCAGATTCTTCTTTATCAGATTCATCTACTTCCATGAATAGAACTCTTTTTGTCTCACTGTCGCTGATTTCATCTTCATCTGATGATGAGATGTCTTGTTTGGTGCATAAGCTTTTCTTGAAAACTTTCTTTGTGGTTATTTTTCCTTTATATGTTTGTTTTCTACTTGAGTAACCTTCATCATTTCTCTTCTTCTTATGAAGACATTTGTTAGAAAAATGACTAATACTATCACAATTAAAACAAATCAAAGGAATCTTACCTATATACCTCTCGTTGGTTCCCTTGTTCAATATCCTGACAAAGTTGGTCGCTTCTTCATCATATTCTGAGACGTCACTAATGTTGCGATGTTCTTTTTCTTTTTTCTTTCCCTTTTTCTTCGACCTTTTATATGATTTGAAGGCTCCTTTGTTTATATCTAGATTTTCCTGTTCAATTCTCATTTCATATGATGTGAAGATACCCTGTATTTCGTCCATGCTTATTGATTTAGATCTGCTCTTTCTTCTAGTGATGATATCTTAGGGTCAAATATCGTAGGAAGAGATCTTAATACCTTTTGAACAATTACAAATTCTTTGATTTATTCTCCCAATCCCAAGATTGCATTTACTGTTTCATCGACTCATAAAAATTAAGATGAAATGTTCTCATATTCCTTCATCTTTAGTTGTTCGAACTGACCTCTGTAAGTTTGAAGCTTTGCTACTTTGACTTTTGAATCTCCTTCATAAATATTTCAAATTTTGTCCCAAATCTCTTTAGTGGATTTACAATGTGCAACTTTGGTGAATATCGATTCTCCAAGACCATTCAAAAGTACATTTATGGCTTTGGAATTATTCTGATCGAGTTTCATTGCTTTGTCCTTTGTCAACGAAACTGTTGGTGCTGTGTATCCATCTACAATTGATTGCCAAATTTAAAATCCCTATGCTTCTATATATTTTATCATCCTTATGCTCCAAAATTCATAATTTTTTCCATCAAACTATGGTATTCCATTTATATACATGTTGTTTCTTTCCATGATCTACCTTTCAATGGTTAAACTTATTCCTGAAGGAACCTACTCTGATACCAATTGTTGGATTACTGAGAGGGGGGGTGAATCAGTAATAGAGCAATGCAATCCTTTTTAACCATATAATGAAAGTGTTATATCAATGTAGCATTATCATCCAATATTTGCAGAGTAAATAAACATTGAAAAAATGAACAATCATACACATACATAGTACACCAGTGTTTTTACGTGGAAACCCAAAGTGGGAGAAAATGACAAAATGTTTTTTCTTATATGTCTTGAAGAATTACATTCATAGGAAGCACCAAATTCCTTTGTTTTCCAGCTGAAACTGGAAGGAGGATCCAACCCTCTAGTTTCTCAGGCTACAACCTGAGGGAAGCTCCAACTCCCCAATTCTCTGGCTACAACCAGAAGGAGGCTACAACCCCCAATTTTCTCTGGCTACAACTGGAAGGTGGATACAACCACCTGTCATTTCCTCATCCAAATGCCCTGACATAGAAGTAGAGTGATGGAACCATTGTTGGCACAGGGGCAGACCCAAGGTTCAACATTACAAGAGAGCACCAAAAAAACCCTAATTACTGGCCCTTTTTCCAACACCTACGAAGTAGATGAAGTCTCAACCGAGGGAGATACAGGGGTGGTTGCAGGACTCAAGTGTCTGCAACCTAAGTTGGGACACAGATCTGTGATTATATCACTTACAGAGCACTTATTATTGATCATTCATAAGTATTCAACCCTTATTATACTTCACAGATAGCACAGAGCATCGCATCATTCACTTAGATCTAAGGTTTCTCAGCACTCAACAATAGTAAAACAGATTGGATCCAGTAGATCAACACTAAGCATCTTCATACATATCAGATCTACTATTCATACACATCTAATGAAGCACAAAGCATAAGTATATCTATATAAATATATCAAAGCACTTAGCCAAAGAAGAGATAAACAAATCAAGTCAAAGCATAGAGCATAACACACAGATTTACATGGTTCACCCACACCCTGGGGCTACGTCCACCAACTCTTATTATTTATTAGCGTTTTCATTCGGTTACAAGTATGGAGCCGTAGAAACCCTTACCTTGTAAAGGACAGAAGATCTGTGCAACTCACTAGATCCTTCTTCCTTTCCTTTCAGCACAAAGCCTTCTATATCTTCACATAGGGAATTGCACTAAGATCTGCAAGTCTATACAGAATGCACAAAAATCTCGATCACACAGATCCCACTTGGCACATAGACTATATCACATAGATACAATACAATAATCTAGTAGATACCTAGACATATATTTATACATTTACAAAAGTGGGCCTAAGTGTGGGTGAACCCACGAGTTGATATCCCTTTCCCATTACATATTCCCAAAACCCAAAAAGGGACCCAAAAGTGGGCCAAGATCTCGTGATCTCTGCTTCGTCTGGCGCTCCATATTCGACAGGTTGTTGAAGTCCCAAAAATGGTCAAGTATGACCAAGTAACTTCAAAAATTCGTCAAGGGCGAACAGGCCCCCAACACTCACCTATGACTCGTCCCGAGTCACTCTGGTCTGAGCAATTCCTCTTCGAATGCCTCAATCTTGGCTCGAGTTGCTTCAACCTATTGAAATGCTATTACCTCTTTCTTAGTGAACTCCTGAATAAGTGCATCATTGACTTGTCCTTCTATGCATTATTTTAATGCACTCACAACCTGTTCAGGTTCTACTCCTTGCTTTTCAACTTCAGTGAATAGTTGACATGCCTTCTCTTGCACTGGTTGAATTCGTTGGAAGACTTCCATCACTTTACTCCAAATCATGTGGATCTGTTGTTGGGTCGTGCATGGCTCTAGAAACCTCTTCATTCTTTCAACTGGTGACAAGGCCTTCAACTGCACTTGTAACATATATGGATGCAACTTTTCTTCTTGGAGTTGTGACTCCAATGCTTGCAACTTTGGGTTCTCTGTGAGGGTCTCATGTGTCTGAGCTCTCCTGGAAGTCATCTTCTTTCATTCCAATTCAAGGGATTTCAATATGACAACTATGTTGTGGGCAGTTGCCTCTCTTAGGTCTCTTATATCCTAAGGGATCTTGGGCACAGTAAAAAGTTCCATATCTACGATGTGTTGCTGAAGCCGTTGGATCACTTCTTCAGGTTATGTCACCTACTGTGGGATTCGTTCTTTAGCTCTCACTTCTATGATGGTCACATAGTGAATTTCTTTGTTGACCTGTTCCTTTATTTCTAGCTGCCTTGCAATCAATTGCTCCTTGCTTTTTTATAGCTTTGTTGGGCCCCAACAACTCCCCCTATATTTTTACAAAATTTAAAGGGCTCCTATTAGAATCTTGATAATTATAATGAGCTACAGAATCAAACTTTTCAAATAGTTCCATTCCTTGGCTTTCTTTGAGACAAACTTAAGACATTCACTTTAGTATGAGTCATTTATTACAAGAGTATATGTCAAAAGTTAGAAACGAGCATAAAAATATCAATTTAAACAAAAACGTTAATTTTTATCAAATGTTTACTTTCGTTTAAATTATGATTATGTGTTCATTCTTTTGCTCATTAGCAAGTTTGACCATTTTGAATAATTTTTTCAATACTTTATCAAATAATATCTTGGTTGGTTTCTCATTTTCATGAAATCATTTGGTGATGTTAATTAATTAAATTATTCTTTTCATTTTGCATCTCATTTCAAAATAATAATAATAAAAGAATAATCTATCATTTGTTTGATTTTGTAAAAAAATAAAATTAATATTTTTTCTTCATTAACTTGAAGCTTCTAGATCATATTTGAAATAAAATTATAAACAGTGTTTGTTTATAAGTTATAGTTAGTTTAAATTCATTTTTTTATTTTTCTAGATTTTGTTTTATTCACAATTTTTAGGTTATTAATTTAGGTTTCTTTTTGTTTCACAGGTTTCGATTATCAAATATTTGATATGGATCTGATCATGGCTTTATTTTATTATCCAAATACATTCAAGATGATTAATCCAAAAATAATTTTGGATTGCTACAAATAATTTTATGAGCAACAACAGATAAAATTTGGAAAGGCATCAAGATCAGACAAGCGATTTTGCAAAACTGATTTCAGCCAAACCGTGAGGAATTTGAAGAAACGGTTGAAAACCCATAACCAAAATGGACCCATTTACCTTCCGTGTAAATATTTTCCCAAACAAATGCACGATTGGAGAGATATTTGGGTCTCTTTTAGAGGCAAATTTCAGGTGGCGGAAATTAATAGTGACGCCCAGACTGTTCATTCATTTTATAAATATGAGTAAAATCATGAAGCTGGGTAACACTTTTGCTTGTTTTACGACAAAAAAAACTGTATTTTCACAAGTTCTTCAACTTACAGCATACAAAAGTATTTTTTTTATTTAGAATTTCACTTTACAGTAAAAACAAAACTTGTGAATAATTTTTTTATATTTCTAATGACTATTTTTCAATTTTTTTTTAACAATATTTGATATGTCAATTTGACAATTGTTTAACAGTGTGTTCCTTAAACATGAAAGGAATGATAATGAGTTGTTGTTTTCCACAACAATGTATCTATTATTAAACTTATGTTTTTAAGAAATGAAATATACTGCAACAATCTACAGAGACTCTATTTTATTATGACTATAATTTTGAATCTAATGGATGAATATTATAATTTCTAGAATTTTTTTGAAGTTGACCAACATGAAAATGTTGCATATTTTAAACACATGTTTTTCTACACCTTGTCTCTATCTTAATTTTTACTTAAAAGTAAAATCTAAAAATACCCTTTTGAAGAGAACAATTTAACAATTATGAATATAAATTTTCCATAATTTTTCGTTGAGTATTTTTAGAGATATAGACTTTTCATTTCACCGAATCATAATCTCAGCTAAAAATATTATGCAGTGATTTTTTTATAAAATTAAATAAAATTAGATAAAAACAATGAAAATGAAAACAAATTATACCCAATGAAAGTAGATTCAATTTTAAAAATGTTGGTATCAATTCTCAAACTAAATTCTGAGTATTTGTAGGAGTCCTCTACCTCTGAAGATGAAGTAAGATGGAGAGAATTATCAGTTTCCTACAAACAATCCCATTTTCAAGTTTTCGGCCGAAACCTAGTTTTTAACGGAATTCGTTAAAAATAAATGTTTCGGCCGAAAAGTCTTTCGGTTGAAATATGCTTACCACGGGAAATTAATTCATCCAAAAAACATTGTACATGAATTTCGAGGGCACCGCTAAATTTGACGTGAAATTTTTTGGCTGAAAAAGATTTCGGCCGAAAGCAACATTTATTCGGCCGAAAAATTGCTACTAGAAATTTTGGAGACCCGATTGTCATGGAAGTGTTACCCATATTCATGATTTTACCTATATATGAGAAAGATCAGAGCCATGGAGATCCAAGAATTGGAGAGGAGGATTTTTATCCTTTCTCTTTTGTATATTATATATTTTGTAAACTTTTTTATTTCTTTTTAAATGGAGTAATGGATGGCTGGAATCTTCGGGAGAATGGACAAATATTTTTAAAGAAGAATATGGAATTCCAAGTTGCTTAATGTCTTTTGTCCTGTGAGTAAAATGGTTTTATTTTCATTATAATATATTCATATTCTTTGAATAATTGATTATGCATTGATTTAAATAGCTTTAGTCTTTTTTATCAATATATGGTTAATTATTATCATTTATGTATTAATTTTTTCAATCTTTAAAGTCTATTATCCAAAAAAATTCTTTCTGGACTACAGAATGGACAAGTGATTCCAAAAACTTAATAGAACGACATATATGCATTTTGGCTTTAGCCTTTTGTTTATAATGTTGTTATTTATGTTTTTTTAATCTGGTTACATGTGCAGGTCTGATATCTTTAGATTAAATGATCTGTGATGTGTAGGAGGTTTATATTATAAATACCATATATCATTTGCTTCATCAAAATACAAATGCTGTGATTATATCTTCGATTTAAATAATCAGATTTTTCTTTGAGTTTTAAATTGAATGATAAAATGTATAGATTGCTTCCAAATTTATCTTGTTGTAATCATGTATAATTATGAGATCACAGTTTTATGTTTGTGTTTCCTTTTCTATCATTAAAACCTAAGCTGCCAATACATGTTCTGAATTTATTTAGAACATTCATAAGGTTCACTGTAGATTTATCTCTTAGACATGGCAGTTGGATGTTCACCACTCATGCAGATGCTTGGATACACCTCACTAATTCATTGACATGATAGCTTCTTTGTATTTTTTTGTCATTTGCATATCATTGAAACTACAATGTATGGTTCAGTTTTGACTATTCACATGTTCATGTTTCATTAACTTTTTTTATAAGATTCTTTAAATTTATAAAAGAAAAATAGTAAATATTTTTATGTGCTTTCTTTATCTGCTTCCTAGAAGCAATCATTTTTCACATTGATTTTTGTAAGTTTCGATTAAAACTTGCATCTTGTAAATCATATAAATAAACTAGACTTGTATATCTTCTGTTTAAATACAACTACTATAGTTACATTTGAACATATGTACATATATATAGTGTGTTTAGTAATTAGTTAGTTATTTCTCTCTTTTATTCATTTCTTTTAGGATTCTTAGATTGGCTAACGGAGCCATTAAACTCATCAGAACGAGTTACACCAAACGGGTTGGTTTATTTAGACAACCCTAGACCGGACTCGCTCTTCTAGTTGATGGATGGTCAATTTCTCTCGTCAACATGATATTCTTTCTCTTTGTCCCACTGTACTTGAAGAGCAAGTTTTTCTCGTTTGAAAGCACTATGCTACTCGACAAGTACTCCTTGTACCCGTGTCAAATCTTGGGTGGCTTGTGTTGTGTCTTCTTGATCTCGTTGAAGGCGAGCTTCGACCATATCAACAATCTGGTGGAGTTGAGCTGGCTCATCTCCCAGTTCTACTATTCTTGTTGTTAGAAGTGCAGTGGAGACTGCGTGGCTAGACTTGAGTGTCTGATGCACTCCTTGTAGTTCAATCTCGATATGATTATACATATTCTCCTACTTTGCCTCCTGATTCTCTAATATCTCTTATGAAACATCGTTCACAACTGCAATGATGAAATTAAAATCATCTAATGTGAGGGTAGTGTGCATCTTAGTTACAGGGGTTCTAGGTTTCTTTCAGGAGGAAGATTTCAGAGGCAAAACCTTCCTCTTCTTCGACAAGTCCTCTTCATCCCTAGGTAGTGGTACTTCTCCTTTCTGTTGTTCAATTTATGTGCCTTCTATTTCTTCACCATCATCCCCTTCATCTGGTGTGATAGAGGCAGTCCTTATAGATGCACTATGTAACACACCCACTACCATCAATCAAAAAAAAATTTGTTGTTTCCTCAGTAATGAGACTCCCCGGAGCTTGTCGCAGCAAAATGCCAATCCCTGAATCACAGGTGTTATCACT
>ML785319.1:1559791-1609733 GCA_009831015.1 Picea engelmannii | reverse complement strand
TTTCTTCAAATGTCCTTTCTTCCCACAATTCCAGCACTCTATCTTTCCAAGTCTGGATTTGGATCTGCCCTTCCTAGAATTCCCACGGTTCCTGAAACCATTTCCTCTATCCTTTTGTCTTCCCCTGTTCTCCATGTTCAACACATTTCTTGATGTCTCACCTGTGCTTTTCCGTCATATTTCCTCACTAAGGATAACACCAACAACATCATCAAATTTTAAAGTATTTGAACCAGAGACAGAGTTACTTACATCCATGACCAAGCCATTCCAGCTTTCTGGCAATGAGCACAAGATTAGAAGAGCCCTGACCTCATCATCAAAGTCCACTTTTACAGAACTTAGTTGATTAGTAACCGTATTAAAATCATTTAAATGATTTGCAATAGACCCACCTTCCGACATCTTCATATTAAATAATCTCTTCATTAGAAATACCTTATTGGATGCCGAGGGTTTTTCATACAATTTGGACAATGCGTCCATCAAACCCTTCATTGTCTTTTCTTTGGAAATATTGAAATCCACCAATGCTTCCAGGCTCAGTCGTATCATTCCTAGAGCCTTTCTGTCAAGAATCTCCCATTCTTTGTCCTTCGTAGCCACTAGCTTCTTTGCTATTCTTCCCAATGGTAGGAATATATCCTTCTGATATAAATAGTTTTCCATCTGCATCTTCCATAATTGGTAGTTTTGGCCGTTAAATTTCTTGACCCTAAACTTTATGTCTTCCGACATTTCTCTCACTCGAACCAGGAACCCTCTTTTCCTGCGAGTTACCTTTCGATTTGATACCAGTTGTTAGAAAAACAGGACCGTGGAGCAATAAAATGAAATAAATGTGGAAACAAAACACAGAAGATACACAATACAATAGAGACACAGATTTACGTGGTTCATCCAGTGTGGGCTACGTCCACTAGAGAAATTGTTAGGTCCTTCCTTTATTATTATCCAGCATATGAAGGGATACAACCTACAACAAACCTGTTGTAACTTCCTCTTCTTTCTCTCACAGTCTCCTATCTCAGAATACAATATTCGCCATCAACCATAGCTGCAATACATTTCCCTCATAAAAGAGGGTTTCCTTCTAGGTCAAAAAACCCTATCATAATGTCTATCGTTAGATCTGTGATCTTATAATGAATGGTCCAAATTTACAATGAAATTACAATATACATTTACAAAGCAATTTTTCTTTTAGGGCCTTCGCCCCCGAACCTCCGCTGGGGGCCCGCTTGCCGCCAGAACCCCCAGCCGAGGGGATAGCCCCCCCCGGACCCCGCAGAGGGGGTACCCCCCCTCTGCACTCCCCCACATGGAAGAGTGTACATACTTCTCGGTTGTAAATACTTCATGGGGTATAAAAACAACTGAAAGTAAAATACCTCTGAATTAGGAAGATAATCAAGCTCCACAACCAATAGTGAGGACACTTATTCCAGAAGGGATAAGTGGAACACTTATTCGAGAAGGAATAAGTACAATTGGGATTATAGCCCATCATCCCATGTGGAGAGAACATGAGGACATGTCAAGGGAGTTGACCCTTGATGGCTCACACTATGGGGAGTTGACCCTAAGTGTTCCTAGAGGGAGTAACATCTAGAAGTCCACATGGGAGTGCCATGTGTGAAAAATATTTTACTACTATGATGGTTTTGTACCACTGGCTAAGACTGCATGTCTTTGGACAGTAGTTGTGTACTACTATGGAAAGATACCTCCCTATCTAAGAGGGAGTGTTGATGTTTTAGCATCGATAAGATCTTCTCCTACATTGGGCTGCAAACCAAGGGAGATAGGATACATTTATCACAAAGGTGTACTTGTGATAAATGGGCCTAGACGTAGTCCTTCCTTGATCATGACAAGTAATAATATGGACTTGAGGTGCTTGAAGTGATTTCCATGTGTCAGTTAGCATCAAGCTGACATTCACTCATAGGTGTGTGCCTGTGGTGAAAGATCTTGGTGTGGTCTTTGTCCTAGTCATGGTGATTTGACAAGGAATGATAAAGACTCAATATGCTATGCTATTTCATGCGGACCCAAGTGGGCCTAATCTTAGAGATTTAATTGGCTCAGGGGGAGAGCCGCATAAGGAGTTTCTCCTCAGTTCAGGTGGGAGAGAGATGTCTCCCAAGAATGAAAGATAAGTGTCATGAGTCTAGAGTGAAGTTTGTATACTTCAAGGACAAGAGTGGCATGTTGCAGAATGTATCCCTCGTTGAGAGGGAGTGTTGATGTTTGGACAACA
The DNA here is from genome assembly GCA_009831015.1 of Picea engelmannii. NCBI lineage: Eukaryota > Viridiplantae > Streptophyta > Pinopsida > Pinales > Pinaceae > Picea > Picea engelmannii. The sequence goes on along the minus strand of ML785319.1, from coordinate 1,607,470 downwards.
TCGAGAAGACATTCTCTAAAGATAATAATTTATAATATAATTATTATTGATTATTAAATATAGTATATAATAAGTAAATGATAATAATAAATAGTTATTGATTATTCAAGGGACGCATCCTTTCATGGATGGTCAACTTATGTTCCCTATATATGGAACACTCATTATTATAATAATATATCAAATATCTCTCATATCTCATATGAAGAAAAAAAAACACAACCCAGTTTCAGTCTCGCTTATTTTTCAGCCAATGTTTAATGCCCAAACCCAGATTTATGACAACCAATTAAACTCAGCATTAAAATAAATTTCAGAACTGAAACAGGAGGATTCTGAACATTGTTTTAATGCAGAAATAAAATATATCAGCAACACATAAAAACTTAGAAAATGACACAGTGATTTTTGGTCTAACAACGACCTTGAAAAAACCCACAAGGGGAAAACCAGTGAGAGAGGGAGTTTTTATTATTTGTGAGCTATAGAGAAATTTTGTTACAACATATTCATCTTCAAAAATTTAATGATAAACTTATCTCGATAACAGTGCCAAGTCTTCACACAGGAAATGAGCAAAACTCTTCGAAATTCTTTCCAGAATTTTCTACAACAAAGTATAGGTCTGCTCCTCAATATTTATTCCTCCAATTGGCTGTACAGATGCCTCGAAATTCATGTCAACAACAACAAATTTTCTAGGTATTTAATGGCTGTATGACCTCCTTGAAAACCGTGCCAAACTTCCAAAAAAATACACACAAAAATTCTCCTCGATTTCTATGCAACAAAGTGTCTGCATAGACTATAAAAATCCATATGGTACGGCCTGTGTACAGTGGTTGTACCTTCCTTAAAAACTGTACCAAAAACTGAACCGTACGAACTATGAAAATACGTACTATAAGGCCATAATTTAATGCTTCCATCCTTCCTCGATTTCTATGCCAACAAAAGGCTGTACAGACCCCAAAATCTGTATTGTATGCTTTATTGTGTATGTTGTGCCTCCTACCTCAATTTTTGTGCTAGTTTCCTGCCTAGGAATGCATGCCCTAGCTCTACAGAAATGGCCTCTTCCTCAAGCTCGAAAATGCTCTCTTGCTCTCTCTCAAAAAAATTTCAACAACCAACAATGGGTGTGCCCTCCTTACCCTAATCGACCTCATGAGGGAATCTCAAGGGTCATCTCATCTAACAGTTAATATTAGACGAGATCAACGGTGGGGATAAAATCACTTTACTTACCCACTTTCTCTAAGTCTCAAAAAGTCACCTTTTAATTTGCATCTCACAAATTAAATGACTAGGGTCCACATTAGGCACTTTATCACCTCTTAGGTGCCTAGGTGATGTGAAACACTTCCCTAGGTACTTTTTAATTTAATTTTAACACTCCCTCTTACCGAGGAAAGTGTTACTCGCCACTCCAAGCTTGTCCCTGAAAAATACAAACTTGTCTCTGCCCAATGCTTTGGTGAGTATGTCTGTAACCTCCTCATCTGTAGATATGTACTGTAGCTCCACTGTTCCTCTCTGAACATAGTCACGAATGAAGTGATAATGAATCTTGATATGCTTAGAACTGTCATGAAAAACTGGATTCTCCGAGAGTTTAATGCAACTCTGATTATCACAGTAAATCAAGGTAGGCCTCAAATGCACACCAAACAATCCCACCAGCAACTTGCAAAGCCAAAGGGCCTCACAAATGGCCTGACTAGTTTCCATATACTCAGCCTCTGCATAACTCAATGCCACTGAATTTTGCTTCCAACTGAACCAAGACACAACTGTTGAGCCCAATATAAAACAACACCCTAAAGTACTCTTCATGTCACTGACACATCCCGCCCAATCTGAATCTGTACAGCCAACCAGACGAACTCCATATCCTCTCTGATAGTCCAGACCATAATCTAATGTACCACAAAGATACCTGAGAACATGTTTTGCTACCACCCAATGCACTCTCCTATTCTCCACCATGAACTGACTGAGAGTGTTGACACTAAAACAAATATATGGCCTGGTATTGACCAAATACATCAATGACCTGATCAAATGACAATATAAAGTGGAATCCACCAACTAAGACTCAGAAACATGAATCTTCTTCCAGTTGGTAATCATAGGAGTGGTCATGGGCCTACTGTCCTCCATCTGAAATATCCTTAGAATATCACACACATACTTCCCCTGTCTCAGGAAGATGTGTCTAGGCTCCTTCCAAACCTCCAATCCCAAAAAATAGTGCATCAGTCCAATATTAGTCATCTCAAACTCTGAAGCCAGGCTCTCCTTGCAGCTAGTGATGAGTCTCTCTTCCCCTGTAATGAAAATATCATCCACATATATAAAGAGAATAAGAGGATCCTCTCCAACCACAATCAAGTATAGGTTGGGATCCGCCTCACTCTTCTCAAAGCCAAACTGCTGCAAATAGGCATCAATTCTCGAATACCAAGCTCTAGGAGCTTTTTTCATCCCATACAATGCCTTCTTCAGTCTACACACATGAGTCTCTCTCCCATGTACCTCATAGCACAATGGTTTCTCAATATACAACTCCTTCTGTATAAGACCATTCACAAATGCGGTCTTCACATCCATCTGGTGGATCTTCCAATCCATCTCCACTGTAATGGATATCACTGCCTTGATCAAGTTATATCTAGCAACCGACGCAAAGGTCTCATCATAATCGACTCCCTAAACCTGTGAAAACCCCTGAGCCACACATTGAGCTTTGTACTTCTCAATGCTTCCATTTGCAACATGCTTGAGTTTACAGAGCCACCTGGAAGTCACCACTGACTTCTCCTCAGGTCTAGGAACAACTTCCTAGACATCATTCTTCATGATGGAATTGTACTCTTCCATCATGGAATCTCTCCAAACCTGTCTACCAGTAGCCTCCTCAAAAGTGGAAGGCTCAAACTCCCTAATACTGCTCACCATCGCGATGTAGCTGAAAAACCTCAAGGGAGGTTTACTCTCCCTCATTGCCTATTTGGGATTCCCCACTGAACCCCATGCCTCCCTCAAAGTATCCTGAAGCCACTTGGGATTCCTCCTCTCTGAAGTAGTGTCCCATGGAGGGGACTCTCCCTGCTCAACCCCATCTCCTGATCATGAAATAGACTCTAGAGTACTCAATCCTGAACCCTGTGGACCAGTAACCTACGAACCTAAAATCTGTGGCCCTGTCATCTGTGAACCAGTCGTCATTGAAACTGGTGGCCCTGAACTCTATGTCACTATAGTTTTTTGCGGACTCACCTGAATCTGAGGTGAAGACTACTCACCCATCTCTATCCCTCGTGAATTCCTAAAGGATTTGTCCTCCTCAAATATCACATCCCTCCTCAAGAAAATCTTCCTCAAGGAAGGAAGGTATATATGGAAAGCCTTTGAAGTCTTGTTGTACCAAAAAAACATCCCTCTCTTTGTTTTGGGCTCTAGCTTTGTCCTCTTCTTAGAAGGTACATGTGAATAAATGATGCACCCAAAAATCCTAAAGTGCCTCATCTCAGGCTTCTTCTCAAAAAAATCCTCCTTAGGAGTCATGCTCCCCACTGCCTTGTGTGGACTCATGTTCTGCAGACAAACTACAATGTAGCATGCCTCATCCCAAAGAAATAGTGGCAACCCCTGATCATGTAGAATGGCTCTCGCAACCCCAAAAATGGCCATGTTATTCCTCTCAACAAACCCATTTTGTTGTGGGTTGTAAGGAACAATCAACTCTCTCCTGATGCCCTCTCCTACACAAAAGTCCATGACCTCCTTGGAGGTATACTCACCCCCATTGTTTGTCCTCAAAACTCTGATTTTCTTCCCTGTCTGGTTCTCCACAAGAGCTTTGAACTCTTGGAACCGACTGAAGACCTGTCCTTTGGTCTTCATGAAGAAAATCCAAGACTTCCATAAGAAGTCATCAATGAATATAACATAGTATAGAAAACCAGTCAGTGATGCCGAAGACATAAGGCCATACACATATGAATGAATGAGATCAAGGATACCTGTTGCTCTAATGTCACTGCTAGGAAAATCAGTCTTGGTGTACTTTCCCAAAGCACACCCCTTGCACAAATCCTGGTGCTCTGTACTAAAATATGGAACTCCAGTCACAATCTCCCTCAGTACTCTCAAAGCCCTATGGTGAAAATCTTCCATCCTCCTATGACATAGCTCACATAGGTCACCACTGTTGGTAGAATGGAACAATGATCTCACTGGCTGAAACATGAGCTTGTATAGCTTCTCATGTCAAGTCCCAATCACTTTGGCCGAAGTGATACTGGACCCCTTGGGAAAAAGGAGCACCTTACCATCATATAATAAGACCTCATAGCCCCTCTCCTCAATAGCAGAAACTGATACTAAGTTCTTCTTCAAGCCCAGAAAATATAGGACCTCTATCAACAACATGGGAGGCAAGGACTCCCTCTGAAATGATACAGTCCGAAAACCAACTACCTTGACCACCCGATCATATCCAAGCACTACCTCAACATCTCCAATCTATGTAAGACCTGTCAAGTGCTCACGAACCCCTCTCATATGGAGAGAGGCACCACTGTCAATATACCACATATCTGAATGAGTGGTCCTCGTGGAAAGACACACAACCAAGGAAAACTCCTTGTCAAACTTGGTGGAGAACTCTTCCACCGTTGCTGAAGTTGTTGTTTGTTTCTTGTTCTTGTTAGGACACTGACATGCATAGTGCCCAAACTTGTGGCATGAAAAGCACTTGAATTTTCTCATGTCCTTCTTCCCTTCACCCTTCGGTTTGTTTCCTCCCTTAGGACCCTTTCTGAATTTCTTCTTGCGGTTGGAGCAAGAGCCACATTCTCCTCATCATGACCTGTAGATGAACTACCATGTACATAACCTCTCCGGGTCTCCTCCTGAACAAATTCATCCCAAAGACGTTCCCAATTGGGAAGCTTCTCCCTAGCCACAATGCCCTCTACAAAAAAACCCCATTGTTTGGAAACTCCATTCAATGTCGTCCTCACAAGCTCACTGTCAACTATGGCCTCCCCCACAACTCCAAGATCATCTCTCACCTGTGTCAACCTGGTAAGATATGTGACCACATTTTCAGCCTTGGTCATTTTAATGCTCTTTAGTTTTTCACTCAAAACCATCTTTCAGTTTTTATTTGTACTTTGATACAACTTCGTCAAAGGATCCCACATCTCATAGGTATTTGCCTTCCCCATCAAGTGAGGAATCAAATGGTCCTTGATGGCATCAAGAATAATCCTCTTATCCTTGATACTCTTCTTAGTTTATGCTACAAGAGGAGTAGCATCAATAGGTACAACCACATGATGTGTTGCGGTATTCTCAACAATGTCCCACAACTCATCTTCGTGCAACAACAAGATCATCCTCTCCTTCCAAGCACCAAAGTTTGTTGGCCCATCAAGTCTGTCCTCAACTCTCAAACCTGTAGCCATTGACCCCTTTCTACTGAAAATGAAAAATTCAAAGTTCTGTCTGGTGAAGTGACAGTTGTCCCAATTTTATGACTTGCTGAAATATTTCTGCTTCTTTCAACTCAACTCTAATACCATGTAAAATTTCAGATCCCAACCCAGTTTCAATCTTGCTGATATTTTAGCCAATGTTTAATGCCCAAACCCAGATTTATGAAAACCAATTAAACTCATCATAAAAGTAAATTTCAGAACTGAAACAGAAGGATTCTGAACATCATTTTAATGCAGAAATAAAATATATCAACATCACATAAAAAATCAGAAAATGACACAGTGATTTTTGGTCTAACAACGACCCTGGAAAAACCTACAAGGGGAAAACCAGCGAGGGAGGGAGTTTTTATTATTTGTGAGCTTCAGACAAATTATGTAACATCATATTCATCTTCATAAATTTAATTATAAACTTATCTTGATAACCATGCCAAGTTTTCACACAGGAAATGAGCAAAACTCCTCAAAATTCTTTCCAGAATTTTCTGCAACAAAGTACAAGTTTGCTCCTCGATATTTGTGACTCCAACTAGCTGTACGGATGCCTTGAAATTTGTGTCAATATATATATTTTTTTTGGGTATTTAATGGTTGTATGGCCTCCTTGAAAACTGTGCCAAGCTTCCAGAAAATACACACAACAAATATCCTCAATTTTTGTGCAACAAAGTGACTGTATGGACTGTAAAAATCTATACGGTATGGCCTGTGTACAGTGGATGTACCTTCCTCGAAAGCTGTGTGAAAAACTGAACCATATGGACTGTGAAAATCGTACTGTACGACCATAATTTAATGCTGCCCTCCTTCCTCAATTTCTGTGCCAACAAAAGGCTGTACGGACCCCTAAATCCGTATTGTACGGTTTTCTGTGTATGTTGTACCTCCTACCTCGATTTCCATTCTAGTTTCCTGCCTTGGAATGCATGCCCTAGCTCTACAGAAATGGCCTCTTCCTCAAGCTCGAAAATGCTCTCTTTCTCTTTCTCAAAAACGTTTCAACAACCAACAATGGGTGCACCCTCCTTACCCTAATCGAACTCATGAGGGAATCTCAAGGGTCATCTCATCTAACGGTTGATATTAGACGAGATCAACGGTGGGGATAAAATCACTTTACTTACCCACTTTCCCTAAGTCTCAAAAAGTCACCTTTTAATTTGCATCTCACAAATTAAATGACTAGGGTCCACATTAGGCACTTTCTCACCCTTGAGGCGCCTAGGTGATGAGAAACACTTTCCTAGGTACCTTTTAATTTAATTTTAACACATTATGCTCTCTTTAAAAAGATACAAAAATAGAAAACAAATATAAATTCCATTACAAAAAATTAGACCTTATTTCAGCAAAGTCTAAAATTTACATTTAAAAAGAACAAAATTTACATGAAGTAGGAGAATATGTGTACAATATATTCATTAGTAGTAACTATGAGGCCCTATAGGGAGGGAGGCTCACATATGGTATCAGAGCCCTAGTTTAAAAATTGGGGCCTAGGCCTACTACTCTTGACTGAAATATATGTCTTATGATTCCATAAACAACCTTGAAAACCTAGGCATGCAACCTTGAAACCCTTTAATTACAACCAGAAATAACCTATAAATAGAACCAACCTAGAATTGGAAACGATCCAAAATTGGAAATAACCCTTAAACCCAGAACCCAAAAACTAATTATTAACATTAAGCAAGGGAAGGGCTTGCAAATGGAACTAACTTCCATTTTGCATGGTAGATAAATCTGCCAACCTAGAAACCCCTTTTATTTTCAACCCAGAAACCATTGAAATTAACTCTAAAATGACTGAGACCTTGTAGGGAGGGGCCTCACATATGGTAGAATGTTTTGGGAAGAGAGTGCTTTGTGTATATGATGATAGAAGGTCAATGGAGATCCATGGTATTGAGAGGAAGATGTCTATGTGTTTTATCTCAACGATGAAAGTTAAATGTTGCATGATGCAAGATTGTCAATTATATGTAGTGGAAAGAGTAAATCAAGGGAAGGGCCCCTCTCTAGATCAATATCTAGTTTTTTCATAATTCAAGGATGTTTTTATGAAAGAGTTGTAGGGTTACCTCCCAAGAGGGAGCTTGATTTTACAATTGAGTTAAAACCTAGTGCGGAGCCAAAGTCCAAGACATCATATAGGATGACGGCTCCAAAACTTTGTGAATTGAAAATGCATTTTAAGGAACTACTAGACTTAGGGCTTATAAGGCTTGGTGTTTCAACTTTGGGTGAATTATTAATATTTGATAAGAAGAAGGATGGTTCCTTACGTCTGTGTATAGATGACAAGGACTTAAACTGAACTATAGTGAAGAATAGGTACCCAGTACCAGGGATAGATTATCTCTTTGATCAGATGAAAGGAGTTGCAGTTTTCTCAAAAATCGATTTGTGATTAGGGTATCACCAATTAAGGATTAAGGAAGGTGATATTCATAAAACTACCTTTCGAACGTGGTTTGGACACGAGTTCATAGTGGTGCCTTTTGGTTTGACCAATGCACCAACTATATTCATGAGCCTCATGAATGGTGTATTATGCATGTACTTAGACCACTTTGTGTAGGTCTTTCTAGATGATATTCTCATCTATTCCAGGAATGAGAGAGAGCATGAGGAACACTTACTAGTGGAGAGAACATGAGGAACACTTTCTAGTGGTGTTGTCATGCCCAAGAGAGAATAAGTTTTATGGAAAGTTTTCAAAGTGCTCTTTCTTTCAGAAAGAGATTCCCTATCTTAGTCATATCATTTCCGAAGAAGGAATTTCAATGGATCGAAAAAAGGTGAAGGCCATAATGGATTGGCTAGTGCTGAAAAATGTTCATGAGCTAAGAAGATTTATGGGGCTAGTTGGATATTATCTAAGGTTTATGGAAGGATTCTTGAAGATTGTGAAACCCATTACCACCTTGCAGTGCAAGGGAGTCAGGTATGAGTGGATAAATGAATGCAACACTGCATTCATAGAACTTAAGAGATTACTAACTAGTGTGCTAATTGTACGAGTGATTGATATTGATAAAGACTTCCAAGTTTGCACAGATGCCTCAAAGCAAGGGTTGGGGGCCATTTTAATGTAAGATGTGGGAGTCATAGCATGTGCATCAAGGAAGTTTAAGCAACATGAGGATATTTACACTACTCATGATTTGGATTTGGTGGTTGTAATGCTAGCTCTAAAGCTTTGAAGGCACTATCTAGTGGGGTGAAGCTTTGAGCTCAAAATGGATCATGAAAGATTAAATCATCTCTTCACACAAAATGATATCAATGCTAGGAAGTGGAAATGGAGTGAGTTTATGAGTGAGTACAATTTTCTAATTTTGTACATCAAGGGAAAGGAGATGTGGTCATTGATGCCCTAAGTAGAAGACCACATATCTTCTCCTTGGTTCCCTTAAAGGTCAATTTGAGGGAGCAAGTATTGGGACAAATTCTTGGAGATAGTTGGTACTTAAAGGTTACTTCATCCCTCCAGAGTGGGAGGCAGTTAGAATCAAAGTTTGAAGGATATATCCTGGAAGCAGATGAATTGTTGAGATACCAGAGAAGGATGCACATCCTTGTGGGTGGGGATATTCAAAGAATTATACTCAAAGAATCCCATTGATAACTTTATTGTGCACATCTTGGTGTGAAGAAAATGTATGCAGACATGAAGAATATTTTCTTCAGGGTAGGCATGAAGAATGTAGTCCATTTCATCACTAAGCGTCTTGAGTGTCAACAAGCTAAGGTTGATCATCACCACCTAGTAGGTCTCCTACAACCACATGATGTTTTTATGTCCAAATGGGTAGTTATTTCTATGTATTTCATTGTGGGATTTCCACTCACATCATAGAGGCATAATGCCATTCTTGTTATACTTGATAAGTTGAACAAGAGAGCTCATTTTATACCTGTTAAAGACACTTATGATGTCATTGATGTGGCATGTGATTTTATAAGTGAAGTTATCCGTTTACATGGGCTACCCAAGAAGATCATTTCAAATAGGGACTCACGGTTTACATCTACATTTTGGACAAGTTTACAGTTAGCATTGGGGGCTTAGTTGAACTTTATCACAACATATCATCTTGAAACACATGGATAGATTGAAAGAACAAATCAGGTTATGGAACACATGCTTAGGATGTATGTTATGGATAACCAAACCCATTTGGAGAAGTACCTACCTTTGGTAGAGTTTGCCTACAATAATATTTTACACAATTCAATTAGAATGTCGCTCTACCAAGCTCTATATGGAAGGCTATGTAGAACACCGTTGAGTTGGGAAAGGTTAGAATACCGAGTGATAGTAGGGTGGGAATTGATTCAAGATATGGAGGAGTAGGTGATTCAAATTAGACAATGGTTAAATAAGGCATAGGATAGACATACACATTATGTTGATGCACATAGGATGGATCGAAGTTATGAAGTAGGAGACCAAGTTTTCATTCGTATCAAGCCTAATAAGAGTACCAATTGGTTTGGGAAAGGGACAAAATTGTCACCTTGATTTATAGAGCCATTTAAAATTTGAGAGAGAATTGGACCTGTTGCATATTGCCTTGCACTGCCATCCCACTTGCATAAAACTCATGGTTTTTTTCATGTATTTGTTCTACAACATGATGTTGCAGATGAATCTTACAAACTAAATTGTAAGAAATTGTAGGTCTTAGACATGGTAACCATCATGGTTAAACCGTTATGCATATTGGACCATAGGTTTCGATAGTTCAAGAAGCGATTGGTGGACCAAGTTAAGGTCCAATGAGACAAGTATAGCCCATGATCCACTACTTGGTAGGATGCAAATACCTTACAACGATACCATCTCTCATTGTTTTTACCACAATATTGTGACTATGTTTCTCAAAGGGTGGGTGTATGTAATGCCCCATTTTTTCTTAGGAAAATAGAATTACTTATGGCCTACTCGTATCTTCATTTGCTTATTATTTGTGGAACATTATTAACTTTGACACTTTATATTTTGGACATGTGTATCTATGCGAATGTAAATACTATGAATGTTTATTATTATGTGATTACTGATGGATGTTATGCAACCTATTTCTAGCATGAAAATTTGAATTGAGATATATTGGTACATGGATACCTAATTAATGATATGTTAAATGATATTAAATGTTAATAGTGTATGAATATGTTGGAGTTTGTGTTATAAACTACCTTCATATTTAATGGGCTATGTAATAGACAAAGAAGGATGATAATAAATAGTTGATGTAGTGGACATCGACCGAGAAACAATATTATATGAATCATTTGTATGTTAAATTATGTTGGTTCAACTGCATTAATATGATATGTGGGAAAGTGCAAGTTTTTCAGGTAGCGTGACTACCTAAACTAAATATTTGACAACAAAAGTTCCTAGAACGCAGTACCACCATATGGTCCATGATAAGATGTTTCCCCTATTTCTATTAGGAGGGGTGGAGGCATTTCCCACCATGTATCCTCCGAAACCTAGAGTCATGGGAGGACAATGTTAGGTCACACTCTCCTAAACATGTGATGACGACTACCAATTGTCTATTGGGGAAGCTATTGTTGGGAAATAATACCCTATAGACTAACAAGCTAGGGCTGAGCTTGTACGCAGATCATGACCTTAAAGAAACACTTTTTAACCTATCACCCCAATACTCAAACCCCTTTTTCACACACAAGCATGGAAAAAACCTACTAACCTTTTTCTATCGATGTTTGATGTAGATCCTCCGTTGTGCTTTATCCGCTTGCTTTCGCTGCTCCTTCCAAAGACAATCTTGCAATCAAGACAAAACACTACGCATGCATGCTATTTTTCTACCTAAGGGTTAGAGATTAAGAATAAATCAAATGACATATATAAAACTCGTGCATTGGGATGGGAAAAGTATTCTTTTATTAATCTCAAGATGAATCAACTTACAATAATGACAGAGACCGGCCACCGTTCCTCGATCCTGATCCTGGGCTCCTCCTCTTCTTTGTCCTCCAACTGCTTTGCTTGAATTCTCCTTAAGCTTGAGGAAAGGCTAAAGGTTTGGGACAAATGGATTCAGCAATTGGGCAGAGTTTCTTTTCTATCTTTTTCCTCCTCCAAATAGTACCCCTAACCCTTCTTTTATAGGCTAGAAGGAGCTAGGGTTTTGGACGAACTCTCGGCCATGCATGGATGGGAGTTTCAGTTAACTGACCCAAAGATTTTTGTCCCGTCGGCAACTTTCCTGTTTTTGTGCTTTGTTAGGTAAACGCGGGCTGTAGTAGGCCAGCCAATGTTCCAACACGTGCAGTAGTAGGCCTGCCAATGTTCCAACGCGTGCAGTAGTAGGTTAGGGCACGTTTTACTTGATTTAAGAGGATTTTCAAGAGTTTATTCAGCATGGTTTTGGCAAGGATTGGATATGAGTAGGCCTGATGCCAGGTAAGCATGTGTGGTGCAATTTAGGGTTATAACAGATGCCCCCTAATGTGTGAGGTCAGAAGAGCATCTGATGGACGAAATACATTACCAATTCTTTACCAATCTGTACTGATGTGCTGAATGAGTGAGCCCAAGAATCAGGAAACAGGAGGTGTCGTCTGCAAAAATATCAAATGTCTCACCGAGGCGGGCATACCCATGGTCGGGATAAAATAGAACCATGGCTACCAATCAAATACACTGTAGATCCATGTCAAATACCTATAAAGAGTATCCGCGAACAATACACAGCGGAGCTACATCTCGAAATCAGAAAGATATATGTATAAAGTATCCATCTCCCAGAAGCTAATTCGGCCTGATGGCTGTACTTCAGAGCTCGAGCAACAAATTCAAAATCTTCTCAAACTTGGGTAAGAGTGTAATATGAGTGTAAGACTGCACTACCCAGAGGTCTTCGATGGCTCGTCGGTTATGGACTTGATAATCTTGATGATCGGACTGAAGGCTTCAGTGATTTCGAACAAAGACTTGATTGGACGTTCAGGATGGCCGAGTATGTGGACAAGAGACATAATGCAGAGGGGCCGACTCATGCTTAGTAACAAACTTCCCTTGGACAAAAGCATGAAAAGTGATAAGACTCAGGAAACATATCTGTTAATCATAAGTCTACGAAGCAGGAGGCAACGCAAACTCTCCATATGTTTGGAAGAGTAACCAAGAGGTGGAGGACACAACTCTATATAACGAGCAAAGATTCCTAAGGTCATACTAAATCCCATAGTCTGATGAATCAAACGGATAGATGTGCTTTATCCAAGGGTGACTCATGATGCTGCCAATAAAGAAAATACCTTTCCCATCCTCTTTTTGGGGTATATTTGATTTTTTTGTTCTTTTTGCTGATTTTGAAAGAATAAAGGAATATTACGTTACAATGGAGGACCGAGCACAACAAACATACAAGCTCAAGGTACAAGGACTAGACTGATGTTCTAAGAAATGATACTTGGGAAAAAATCCTCCAGTGGCCAAAGGTGTTAAGACGCAAAGGAAAACTGTTACTAGGCTGAAAGGTAAAGGATGCAGATGCGGTTGATAGAACACACAATGGTAACGTCCTTTGATGTAAGTTTAACGAGCCCAAAGAAGGGAAACTCGGTGGTTTTTCATATTTAGAGAGTCTGAAAAAGTATAAAATAAAACTCCATTGGGGTACCTTTTTCGACAATAGTCTAGCCGGTTCGAAAAAGGGGTAAACTAGCACCGGTTAGACGTCAATTCAAAATCATTTTAACGAGTGTGACAAGGACAAGATCACTCGGCTATTTTTTCAATTTTAAGGAGTCTGAAAAAATCTTAACTATGGACTCTGTCAGGAATGTTCTTCTGGACCATTTTAACGAGTGTGAAAGAATAAGGTCACTCGACGATCTTTTCAATTTTAGGGAGTCTGAAAAGAGCTTAACTATGGACTCTGGGGGGGTTTCTTTTTCGTAAATTTAGTCCCTCAGGCCTGAAAAAGGAATAAAATATTACCTGAGGATACTCTTCTAAAGAATGGACATTCAATAGAGTATTACTTTGTTCGTACAGTTGACCATCCGGACCGAAAAAGGGGTAAACTACCGCCGGACAGACGTGACTTCAAATTTCAGTTTAACGAGCATGAAGGGTCACAAGATCGCTCGACAATATTTTCATTTTTAGAGGGTCTGAAAAGGGCTTAAAAGGAGACCCGTTTAAGGAACGTTATTCTGGACCAATTTAACGAGTGTGAAGAAACAAGGTCACTTGGCAATCTTTTCATCTTTAAGGAGTCTGAAAAGGGCTTAAAGAAGAGTCCACAATGGTTACTTTTCTCAGTTAATCCGGACGAGATCGAAAAGCATAAATGCAGTCTCGCCGGATGTTGCTTTCGGATCTTGAAGCGAGCTTGAAAAACAACAAAGGTAGCTCATGATCGACACTTTGTGGGTCAATGCCTGGCATCGCCTCGGGGGAGCTGTATGCTCTGACGAAAACATTGTCTGTGACGCCAGGGGTTCTAGAGATATTGATAGGTATAGTTTCAGCGATAGTCGCCATATTTCCCTCAACATAAATTTCCTGTGTAGCTAAGAGGTTAATGGGACATGGCTGATCTCCCATCATGGTGATAGTGAATTCTCCGGCCTCGATTCGGCTTAACTCTGGGAGGAAATATGATATGTGATGAAGATCTTCCCAAGGTTTGTCTGGACTAGTCATTGCTTCGAGTACAACTTCGTCAGAAGGCAATACTAAGTCTAACGAATCGGTGGTAGCAAGAGAAACCTGAGCCCAGATAGGATCAAAAAGTGGATCCAACTCTTGTGCAGGAGTTGGATCAAGAGTATCTGAAGCTTGCTAGACTAAAGAGTACGCTGCTTCTGCGGCCGACAAGGGCATGGACATGCCGGAGTGCCCTGTCTCATCCACCGTGGCCGATGGGGAAGGAAGAATCCACGGATCCTCAAAGTAAGTCGTGCGAAATGACGCAACATGAAAAATCTCAGCCTTGTGGTGAGTCAATATAAACTTGACATCGCCATGAGGAGGTGGGTAATCGAAAGTACCCATCAAAGATGGGCACAAACCAACTCCTACGTTAACGACACCGGCTTGAGGATTATCTATCATGGGAACCGTGGATGCCCCCAAAGCTGGGTCAGGTCTAGAGAAGGACAATTGATCAATGGTCACTATCTGGCCTTCATGTGGAAACAATAAGACTCAGAAAACTGTAGCGACCATTGCTTGCATAGCATAAGTCCAACTACGACCTAACAAGAGATTGTAATCGAGGGGGGCATCGACTACCTCTACTTCGACGCACACAGTCTTTCCTCCTAACTACACAGGAAAAGAAGGAATGATGCCATGTGGTCGGAAAGAACGACCGTCGAACGTAGTGAGGAGAGTAGGTGATGGAGACAACTCAGGCTGACCAATGTCTTTCCAACATGCTAACGACATAATGCAAGTCGAAGCGCCCTCGTCAACCACTGTGCAGAAGATATTCCGTGTAAAAGTTTTCGTGGGATGAGCCACTACTATCTGAAACGCGACGTGGTAAGGCAAACGAGGTTTCAAGTCAGTCATATCTAACATGATGGTACCCGGGTTACAAGTCTCAGTAGAGCCTAAAGCAGCCAACAAGTCTTTTCTTTGAGCATGGCAACTTTGGAGGACCTCCAAAAAGGACATAGCACAAGGGGTTTGGGATAAATATTCCACCATCGAGTAGTTCTGGGCGGCCCTTGCGTTTGGATTGTGAGAATCTTTCTTAAACGCACCCTTCGGAATGTGCGTCATTGTTTTTCCCAACGTCTTCTCAATCTGTAGAGGAAGAGATGGGAGTTTGGCTTCTTTTCCCTTCTCAGAGGCACTTGGTTTACTATAGTCGTGTGCTCTGGTCATTATTAAAGCATCACCCCTAACCATATATACGTTCGCGGAAGAGGAATTATTTAGGGGAGGGCAGGTTTCTTGGCTGCCCCCTTCGGCACTTGTAGAGGCTTGAGTTAAATTTTGCCCATGCTGAAAGGGATTAGACAACACGGCTTGCTGTTGATGTGTGACAAACTTCTGGGCCTCCGCAAGTCGAGGACATAGATGGGTCAGGTGGTCTTCCGCACATAAGTTGCACGGATACCTCGCCTTCCTTTTTTCCGTGGTGCCCTAGCCAGCATTATCAGTGGGTTTCTTATCCCCCTTACCCTTCTTGCGTTTTTTTTTCTTCCCTTCAGGCTGTTGGGTGGCCTTTGGGTTAGTCGTCTGTACAGAGTGTACTTCTGATGTTTGGGTAGGAGGAGCATCCAAAGCAGTAGTCTAGCTGGCCGCTAAGTGTTGTATGGATAACTGTTGTAATTGTTTTGTCAATTTCTCAGCGGGCTTAGTTTGTGTCGAACCAACGATACCGTCAACATGTGGTCCGACTCTCTGTCTGGTTTTATCCAGTATCGATCGTGGTGCATCCGGCAGGATTTTGTACAATAGACCAGACTGAGAATAGATAAGCTCAAACTGTTGAGCCCTCATGATGGCATCTTCTTCGGAGAAAACCCCAGAAGTTGTGACATCTTTGGATAATTGTGGTACTAAAGACTTAAGGAACCACTCAAGCAGGAATGCTAGTGGAACTGGTACTTTAATTAGACTCTTTCGGCGTCGCCACTCTCGGATATGATCAGAGATATGGTCCACTGTCGTCTACTCGAAATTGGCTAGCAACTCTGTGCCAGCGTCGTATCTCACAGGTAACTAGAAATGGTTTAGGAAGGCCATCGCTAGTTCGCCAAAAGAAGAATATCGTGAGCGATCAAGCTCGATGTACAATTTCACGGTGCTCCCGATGAGAGTGAGTTGAAACAATCGCAACTGGACGGAGTCATCTTTCAGTGAGTTAGATGAACACCAAAGATGGAAAGTAGTCACGTGATCACCTAGATCTTCGTTAGGCTTGGCCTCGAACTTTGGAATGTCCGAAGGAAACTTCGTTGGCATAGGAGGCCAACGTGGATCGTGACAGATAGGATCATTTAACAACCGTGTCAAATCTGGCAAGTGTAACGTCGCCAAGAATGGTAGTTTTGGTTGCTGCTGATAGCCTGGATAAAAGGTTCCTAGAGTTTGACTGGCACCAGGTTACCAGGAAAAGTTTGGCTGCTGACCCGGGTTCTGGTAGAAACCATGGCCCTGACCAGCATAAGGGTTTTGCATCTGTGGAGACATCATTGGCTGATTCCCCATAAAGGACATAGGATGTTGGGCATTCATCGTGTTTGACGGACTTTGGGAAGGATTACTCCATGCCGGTCCTGCTGGGAGAGTCATAGAAGTCTGTCCGGGGTTCCATTGACTGTGGAAAGAATTACCCCAGAACGAAATTCCAGAGGAAGGAACGGATCCTTGTCCTGAGTTCCAAGGTCTTGGTATATGTTCCCCTAGCGCAGGAATAGTACCCTGTACCAGAGTAGACTGTCCAAAAATGGGTGTGCCCCCAGATGGGAAAGCAGTGGATGCGAAAGTGTTATTACCAAACGTCCCGTTCCAAACAAACGGTGATGAACCTACCGGTTGAGTT
Source organism: Picea engelmannii (assembly GCA_009831015.1). Lineage (NCBI taxonomy): Eukaryota > Viridiplantae > Streptophyta > Pinopsida > Pinales > Pinaceae > Picea > Picea engelmannii. Next base: position 1,590,393 of record ML785319.1, on the reverse strand, counting down.
TGCGCAGGTGTTCCTTGATTCCCGGCTTCGAATGAACTTGTGTGTGCAGGCTGCCTGGTGGACTGCTGATGCGGACCACCAAGCAAAGGGGACGAAGGAGAGATATGACCTCCAGCGTAAGGAAAGGGTCGAAAGGGACAGGAATTCCCCCAAGTTGACCTTGCAGAGGAGTGTTAGAGCTCCCTGCCCCCAGACCCAAAGTCTTTAAAGTGGAGTGAGTGAGTGCAGGGCTTGTACCTGAACTAGGCATACTGTATGAAAACGAAGGGCCTGTCGCACTAGGTGTGAAGGGAGGTGTGGCCGCCGCGATAGATGGGGTCGGTCCACTGTGCGACGTAGTTGCGGCCGAGACCATGGTGGCCTGGACTGCCGACAAAGGCAAGTTAGGAGAAGCTTCTCCTGTGGTAGCAACGGTGATGGGAATGGAAGAATTCCCAGAGGAAGTAACAACGTTTGTTGCCATAGTTGTGTGAGGCACTGACAGGCATTCGTAAAATTGAATTGGCACAATAACTTGCGGCCAAGTATCAGTGGTTGTGGTTTCAACCGAACTAAGAATGACAGTTGATTCCTCCGGGGGTTGTTCGGGCACAATGGTTTGTAACCCGGTTGCTTCGAAAGACCCTTGTTGGTCTAGATTCCGCCTCAATGGTGGCGGGGGTGGCTCCAGTATAACCGACGGTAGGCCCAGAAGCCTTCGTGACCGGGGGAGCTCTGAATCCTCCACTGTGTGAGAAGATTCATGACACGCTAAGGTATTCTACATGAACAAACAATAACACACACTAAAAGAATCCCCTATGAGATAAGACAAGCAGACACTAACTATTTTGAAGAACAATTACAAAAACCAACACTAAAGCAACTTACCGGTGTAAGTGCAACTCGAATACGGAAGCACCCTCCAGGTATACTCTGCAAAGAGTGGCCCGATGTCTGTCCTAGGTACTGCGGTATACCCCCACAGTCACCTGTGTATGTCCCTAGAAAATATTGGCAACTAGTTTGCTAGCACGTGAGCAGTCACCAGGCGGGTACAGTCGATAGTCGGGTAGACCACAATGAGCAGGGTATCAAGCCAGAAACCTATCAAGGGTATCAAGAGCAAATGGTCTGGAAGACAACTGAGGACCTCGAACGGATTCGAGACCCATGAATCTCCGTGGAAAATGCAAACGACGGAATCCCTCAACAAATCCTCGATATGTGTTCTCCACTACGCTTGGTCCAGCTTTGGAGGGGTTATCTCCGCTACCTTTCCTTACGCGACCTCGTGTTTAGCCCCTGTGTTAGAGGGGGGTCCCGGATAACTTTCCGTAACTAGACTTCTACACTCCCTATGATAGACTCCAATGTTTGGTTTGAGTGGCCTTGGAGAATTTACTCTCCAACCTATTCCAAGGCCCTAGTCCTGAGCTAGTGTATGAACCCTACAAACAAAAAGTCTAATAGTTTTTAATTAGCGTTGCTTTTAATGGGATTTTTTACGTCACAAGGTACGAAGGTGAAACTGATGGCGTGTAAAGACTCAAAGCAAAATGAACAAGAAATTCTTGGAAACAAAAATTTTTACAAAAAATGCAAAAACCAACAACTTTTCTACAAGAAAAACTTCTTTTTCTTTTCGAATTTTCTAAGATTTCATGCAGAAAATAATAACGGAATTTCGCTCAATCTGCGAGCTACTTATGCGCTAAATGAACTGCAAAAACTTATGAAAAAAGACTTCTTCCTAGCTACTGATGCAACAACACAATCTTCAAACAAAGAAGAAAATGAAAAAGAGATTTTTTTTTTTATTTAATTGCAAAATGAAGCAATGAAGGGAAAATGCCGACAAGCACAAAACCAAGAAAACAAAATAAAATTCTGGCTTAAAGCGCAGATCGCAAAGAACCAGAGCAAAGACGCACAAAGGAAATCAAGAAATCACCGATTCTAACACTTGTCTAAAAACCATAATTTTTTTTTTTTTCTTTTGTCTTTTTTATCAAAACATCAACTAAGCAAAACACAGGCTAAGGATAAGAGGCCCTAACCTACTGACTGTGCAACCCTAGACTCAAAACTCCTGAGAGGAACACTTCTCACCACAGGAGGGGATGACTGCCCCACCCTGATTGAAAAGCACCCAATCAAGCCCGCTACTGTCACTGAAATAGCACGCGTTCAAACGCGTGCTGAGCTATAATAGAGCGCGGGTACTTGCGGGCTGAACTGAAACAGGCCGCGTGTAGGTATAAAATCCAAGAAAAATCAAGCACAGGCAGCCCAGACCTGGAAGAGGCCTCTGGTATTGACAACCAGGGTCTCTTAAAGGCTTGGATGCTTCTTTAACAGAAAAGAAAAACAACTGCAAGAAATAACAACATGCAAATAAGGCAAACCGAGACAAGACTATGAACCAGAAAAACTCAGACAAGATCCAGAAAGCCCCCTGAGAATGTAGAATTCTGACAGGGAAGAGGAGGACAACCTCTCAAGTTCTCTGACTCTTACACACTATTGAAACCACTACAACAAGCGTTCACACGCGGGCTGTAGAAGGTTAGGGCGTGGGTTACATGCGTGTAGGCCTTCTGCAGGCCGCGTGTACCTCTGTGTGTCCCGATAGTAAATGTCAAGCAACATTCAAGGAAAAAACTGGTATTAAGAACCAGGTTCCCTGCTAGCTCTGACCTAACAGAAAACAAACAAACAAAGAAACATAGAATCTACTCCTTTAAACTACCCAAAAACCTCACTTAAATCCGGAAACCCTAAGAGTACTATCCGTAGTGGAGTCGCCAATTCTGTTGTTGGGAAATAATACCCTATGGACTAACAAGCTAGGGCTGAACTTGTATGCAGATCATGACCTTAAAGAAACACTTTTTAACCTATCACCCCAATACTCAAACCCCTTTTTCACACACAAGCATGGAAAAAACCTACTAACCTTTTTCTATCGATGTTTGATGTAGATCCTCCGTTGCGCTTTATCTGCTTGCTTTCGCTGCTCCTTCCAAAGACAATCCTGCAATCAAGACAAAACACTACGCATGCATGCTATTTTTCTACCTAAGGGTTAGAGATTAAGCATAAATCAAATGACATATATAAAACTCGTGCATTGGGACGGGAAAAGTATTCTTTTATTAATCTCAAGATGAATCAACTTACAATAATGACAGAGACTGACCACCGTTCCTCGATCATGATCCTGGGATCCTCCTCTTCTTTGTCCTCCAACTGCTTTGCTTGAATTCTCCTTAAGCTTGAGGAAAGGCTAAAGGGTTGGGACAAATGGATTCGACAATTGGGCAGAGTTTCTTTGCTATCTTTTTCCTCCTCCAAATAGTACCCCTAACCCTTCTTTTATAGGCTAGAAGGAGCTAGGGTTTTGGACGAACTCTCGGCCATGCATGGCTGGGAGTTTCAGTTAACTAACCCAAATCTTTTTGTCCCGTCGGCAACTTTCCTATTTTTGTGCTTTGTTAGGTAAACGTGGGCTATAGTAGGCCAACCAGCGTTCCAACGCGTGCAGTAGTAGGCCTGCCAACGTTCCAACGCGTGCAGTAGTAGGTTAGGGCACGTTTTACTTGATTTAAGAGGATTTTCAAGAGTTTATTCAGCATGGTTTTGGCAAGGACTGGATATGAGTAGGCCTGATGTCAGGTAAGCATGTGTGGTGCAATTTAGGGTTATAACAGAAGCTTGGTCAAGGTAGTTGACACTTCCTCTTATGGGTTCTCTCTGGAGTTAGGTCAATATAGTTGACACTCCAAGATAGTCCAGCAAAAGAAGGATAGGGATAAGAAGATGGAAACAAGTTAGGGAGGTAGGGTGTTAGAAGTAGCTGAGAGTGTGTGGGGTTTTAATATTATAGTAGAAGTGTCTAACTTACTCTCTATTATTAGTAGAAAATGATTAACTGAACTACAATTATCGAGGTAAATGTCGTGTTTGTGCTAAACCATTATAATTGAAGGATTATGCTAATATTGTAAATGGTTGATTTATTCATGATGAAGTTGATTTCATTGTTGATTGGATTGGAAGCATACAGTAATTGCATTAGATGTGTTGATTATTATCATTAGTACACACATGAGCTATGCATGTGCCAACTACACATACATGCCTTGTGCATGTGCACTAGTATTTATGAATGAAATAACTAATTATGGTTGCTTATCTCAATTAGATGTATAAACCATGCTATTATTATCCTTGCATTGTGAATGAACACAAATTCAAGAACAAGTTTCTTGAAGAGTGGGTGTATGTAATGCCCCAATTTTATTAATTTGATTAATTAATTCTAATTTATTTAGTAAAAAAAAATAATATTGTTTAAATAATGAAATATTTATTTTTCGGGGTTGTGTGTGTTTATATCTATGTTTATTTATACATGAAGATGCATTTATGGATTGGTGGGTGTGCAGTTATGAAATTTTATTTTATTGGATAGAAAATTTATGGAGTAGATGGAGTATAGAGGAGGATGTCAGGGAAAGCCTTCAGAGGGGGGAGGTGGTGGGGGTAGGATAAGAATATGGATTTCTTGTGGGGATGGGGATGATCATTTTGGGGGAAGCATGAGGAAAATTGTTTTTGGGAGAGGAAAGAACTTGTAGTTCAGACATTTTGGGGTAGATGCTGATTGGACTATGTTGTGGGAATTTCGGGCATAGAGGGCCAGGGACATGTAAGGGTTTCCTGGAGCTAGGGAATTGGGAAGGTTGTTCTTAGATGGCTAGGAGGTTAAATTATTCAGTTTGGGCAGTTTGGACAAGGGAGAAACTCCACTCTACTCAAATAGAATAATTCAAATAGAAACTTAGGTATTTAATTGTTCACTATGCTCTCATTACAAAATACACTCTCATTATGTTGTTCATTATGCTCTCTTTACAAAGATGCAAAAATAGAAAATAAAGAGAAATTCCATTACAAAACATCAGACCTTATTTCAACAAATTCTAAATTTTACATTTCAAAAGAACATAAATTTACATGAAGTAGGTGAATATGTATACAATATATTCATCAATAGGAACTCTAAGGCCCTCTAGGGAAGGGGCCTCAAATTCTCTATGGTTGGATGAGATTCCTATAATTCTCTATGGTGAATATATTGGCTAAGCACGAGAGTAAATGGGTTGGGTTGAGAAAGAGAGAAGCATGTAGTTGTTTCCTTTTCCCTAGTGGCCTCATAGCCCATGTTAGAGGGTGTATCTACAACAAATACCTTTGGTTGGGAAAACAACTTCTCTTATATAGCTATTTTCTTGGACCTTATTTAGTTAAAATATAAGTGCCTTATTGTTGTCTACGAATATGAAAAATCTATGTTTAATTTCTATTGTAAAAGTCATTGTATTATGCATGGTGTGTGCAATTATGTTTGTTATTTCCATTGCATTTTATTTCTTCACAGTTGCACATGCATTGTATTAAATTATAAACTTTCCTGGGAGTCTTAATTACTTATTATTATGAATTTGGTATCTCCGAGATAAAATTTGGAATCAAGTGGTTAGGGATAAGAGCTTATGTTATAGCACTGGCCTATATTTGGGTGGGGAATCCAAGTTACCAAGGCTTATAGTTACAAAATTGGTGTTGTGTATGTGCTAAATTTAACTATACATGAAGAATTTGTAGGTTTCTTTTCAAGTGTTTAGTAAAATTTTCCAATTAGAATAGTTTGGAGAAATAAAAACAATAGTTTAAGTCTTCCATTGTTTGATTATGTAGCTTAAGTATGGAGAGTAGTGACGAAGGCGAGTAGAGTGGAAAGAAGGAAAAATGGATAAGTATGAAGTGTATGGGGTGGTAGTATATATATGAGTAAGAAAATTGACATATCTTGGGCATATGACCTCTGTTTTATATTTTGTAAAGTGCTAAATGGAGCTGAGACATAGGGCTGTTTAGTGAGAAAATAGACATAAGAAATTTACTTCTTTTTGTATCCTTTCTTTTCCTTATATTTTGTTTCAAATTGAAGCTATCCCTGTTGTACTTTCATGATGAAGAATTGGAAAATTGAAGTTGATTGGAAACTTGTTGGGTCTTTACGATCAACAATTGAATATTATTTGGAACTTTCAAAGTGTGAAAACAAATTGGTCTCCATTGGGTGAAAACACAACAACATCTGGCTCCAAATGTGGGGCAGTGACCCCCTATAGGTTGCTAAGGACCTATATCAAGACCATATTCCTTCATCCATTGGGCTATGGAGTCATCCCAATACACTATCTTGATCTAAAAAATGCTTATTGGAAAACTTCACTAACATAAAAATATTATATACATGAGACAACAAAAACCTACCTACCCTATGCTACTTGGAGAGAAAGGCTACTCTCAAGTGTAAGCGCATTTACAATGTATCCATGTACATAGCCAACTCATCTGATTACTCCAAACCATGATTGATAATGTTGTTTGATTGGTCATGTTATAGACCTGATTAACAACCATCTTTAAATCTCCTTGTCTATTATCAAATTTTGAAAAAGAACCAACAAAAGAAATCATCCACAATCCTATGAATGAAAGGCAATTTATTTTTTCAACTATTAAATCAATGAAATTTTATGTCTCTTCCATTTATTTCCTTTCGAACACAATAATATTATTTTTCTACGGTATTTCCAAAAATTAAAAAGTTATTTACAACTTATTCAGATCATCAACAACATTATAATTCATTTTTTATGAGACTTTTGCTTCATTTTCTTTTTTATGGAGCAAAGGTTACATATCTAACATTTGTTTGAGGAGGAACAACTTCTGATATAGAAGACCTTGTTATATTGTTTTGGATTTCATAAATATTTGAATCTTTTTCTTTGGATATAGTATAGACAACATTTGCATGGAAATGTCAGTCTTCATCTCTAACATTCATCTTCTTCAATCGAAACTCCTTTTGAAAATAATAATGGATCAACATCCATTTCTATGGATCCTAACACCCCTATAGTAGTTTCATTATTATATTCTTGAAAAACAAGTCTTTGATTCTCTTCCTTTTGATCAAGATTTCTCTTTAACAAAGCTATTTCATTTTGCATTTGGTTAATTATTCTTTTTAACTAGGAAATATGAATGTCTTCAAAGATATTTGTTACATTCGGTGGTTTCTATTGAAATATTCCTTTTCCAACCCCTTTCTCTTCAATTACTCTTGAAGTATATGGAACTTGAGATGACAATGATAAATATATCATCTGCCTCTAAACTTTACCAAGAGTAATTTCAGGATCAACTTCACTTTCTATCATGAAATATTCCATTTCAATTTCTCTTCTTGTTGCTTCTTCCAAAGTAGTGATTTCTGATGCTCTTATTGTATATTTCATATTTTAAGGTATTGCATTCATATAACATCTGAAAACAACTGGATCATTTGGGTGTTGATTTTGTGGAATTCGATGCAGAGACTTGAAAAATCTTGAATTAAAATCATCGATTCTTTCAATATTTTGGACATGAATTTGAGTAAACTATCTCAAGAGAGTATTATATGTTGTAGGAAGAGCAAACTTTGTCATGAATACATCTTCCATGTCATCAAAAGAACTAATTGTTTTTTCTGGATGATAAAGGTACCAATCATAGGTTGGACCAACTAATGTTCGGAGAAAGGGTCTCACCATCGTAACATCATTCACAATCAAATTTATTTCACAAATGGAAAGGGATCAATCCAAATACTTTTCGGGATCCATGATCCCATCTCCAGAAAAAATAGGAAGACAAATTTGACGAAGAGTAGGCATTTGATGTCAATCTCCATGAAAATTCAAAGGACTATCTCTTACCCTTCTTATTGGAATTCTTTGTCCTTCATTTTTTATCTCTTCTCTATCTACCATTGATTATGATCTTTGATTTTCAAAAATCCTTTCTTTTCTTATTGCCAAAAATCATTTGTACAGTTTTAGCTCTCAAATCTTTATTATTGTCTTCTTTGTTTTCTAGCCTCTATAATTTCTTCTTCACAGACAAGGTCTTGCCATGTTCTTTCAATATCTTCTTGACTTCTTGTTGTCGTTAAATTATGCACTTGATGTAGAACACTTATTAAGTCTTCAAGTTCGATTTGTGAGGTTGATTTGGACCTGTTTGGGTCATTCAAATCTTTCCATTCTACGAACCCAACCTTTTCTTCTTGCCAGTAGATTCGCCAAAAATGTTGATCATTTTTTTGTCAAGGGAAAATGACCAACATTTGAGAGAAAATCTTGTGGAGAACAAGAAAAAATATCCTCGTTTTTATAGAGGTATTTATGCTCTCTTGATATATTGGAATATTATTTGTATGGATGTAGATTAATGCAATGGGTGAGTACTAAAGAGAAAACCCCAAAATATCTTCCAACAAAGTTCTCATTTAACATATTTATTCATTAAGCACACTCTTTTATTCATGGAAATAAAAGTAAATGAATATAATTGAAAGAGATTTGTATAGAGTTTGCTTTCGACAGATATTTTTCCTTCCTTTTAAAATGTTGTGAACCCAAGATCAGGTATGTCTTTGCAAGATGAAAGAAAATTAAAATGGACATGTCAAAAAATAACTTTAGATGAGCATTGCATTTAAAACTGAAAAATATTATGAAGAGCATACTCCAAAAATCTCATAGTCAGAAATATTAAAGTTTGAGAAATAATTAAAGTTATTCCCTGAAATAGTTCTTTGTGGGAGAAATTAATAATAATATACTAAATGAAATAAGCTTAAAAATGTATGAAATAAGAGGGTTGAAATAGCTTCAAAAAGATTTCAATGACAATCACATAAAATTAAAATAAAATCCATATACCTTTTACAAGAAGGGATCTTGCTCCTCCCGACCTGAAATGTCATGGGAAATGTATGGAAAAATATCGAGAGAGTTGAGAAGAAATGAATATGAAAGAGAAATTCAAGAACATTGATTCATAGATATTTTGAAAGGAATAACTTTCTTCCAACAAAAAGACCTCTATAGCAAACTCTCTAAGCGTAGACTGCTCCAATGTCAACCTTTTGAGTCTGCTTCTTCTTCTCTTTTGTAATTTCTTCTTCATCTTCTTGAAACTGATTTTTGGTTAGGGTTTTCCCTTTTTATGCAATTAATTAATCCCTTTAGTAAATATTATCTTTGGTATTCATTCCATCATCTAGAATCCACTTTAGAAACTCAAGAATTGTTTTTAATAAATAAATTTATGAAAATAATTTGTTTTAAAGCATGAAAATAGTCCCGAAGGTAATTTAATTTTTAGGTCCTGATAGTTGATATTTCATCTATGTAAAACACTTTAAATGTGTTCTTCATCTATTTTCCTTTCTAACGAGCTCTCGTTTTCTCAAATCAGACGTTGGGATCAAAATGTATGAGCTCTGGAAGATGGAGACTCAACCACCATTGATCCGTCTTCATGGATTTTGACCTTTAGATTTCCAAATTTGAATTCTTTATCCCACATGACTTGTGGGAGGGTTCTCTTGAAATATTTGTATGGAAATTTCATCTCCATATTATTTGTAAATGAGGTAGAGAGAGCTATAGAACTCCACGTAGCTTGTGCACAAAGTATCTTTTGACCGACACATCATCACCTAGTCATCATGCCATGTCATTGTCTAGTCATCTCTATCCATCCATGTGTTAGATGGGGTTAGGTCCATCCAACTTCCACATGTCCACATGATAGGTCCACCTCCCTTCTATGTGTCACCAAGTGATAGGTCCACATCACTGCCACATGTCATCTAGGGATAGGTCCATCTCACTGCCACATGTCATTGGGAGGTGTGCCCAAGAAAAGGGGAAGAGAATTAGGATAAGAACTAATATTAATAAATTAAATGAAAAGTTGGCGGACAAATAGGAGAATGCGGGAGGTAGGGATGTGGAAGTAAGACTTGGTAAAAAGAGTTGTAAAAATATCTAAGTGTTGAGAAGTCGAGATAGGGGATCGATTACAAATGATTGATAGGGGATCGAGATAGGGGTTGTGGTAAGACTTAGTAAAAGTACTTTTAAATTTTTTGAAGTCACAGGACCATGTACAAGCGGAATCGCAGATGAGTGGAGGTAGGAAGATTAGATAAGCGATATGAGAAATCATGACAATCATGACCCACAAACTTAGAGATGAGGTGGTAAAAGTTAGTAAAAAGGAATTGTAAAACGACTAAGTCTTGAGGGAGGATAGGGAACGGGAGGTGGAAATAAAAGACTTGGTGTAAAATAAAATGTGGTAAATCATGAAAATGAATGGAGTTATGTGCAGCATGGAAATGAAATATGGAAAATGAAAAAGGGGAAATGGAAAATGGAAATAAAAAAGGAAAATAAGAAAGGAATTTGAAAAAGGAAAAAGGAAATGGAAAATGGAAAAGGAAAAGGAAATGGAAATAGAAAATGGAAAAGGAAAAGGAAATGGAAAATGGAAAAATAAAAAATAAAATAAGAAAAATGGAAATGAATTATGAAAATGAACGTGGAAATCAAAATGGAAATGGGCTAAGTATGGAAATGGATAAGTGTGGAAAATAGTTAAATATGGAAATGGTGTGGAATATTGGAAAAAACGTCGAAGTATGGAGAGTAGCGAGGAAGGAGAGTAGAGTGGAAAGAAGGGAAAATGGCTAAGTATCAAGTGTATGGGGTAGTAGTATAGATATGAGAGAGGAAATTGGCATATCTTGGGCATATGAATTTTTTTTTAGATTCCGTAAAGTGTTGAACTGAGTTGAGACATAGGGATATTTATTTAGAAGATAGACATAAGACATTTCCTAATTTTAGTATCCTTTATTTTCCTTCTCTTTTGTTTCAAAAAGAAACTATCCCTGTTAGAATTTCATGATGAATATCTGGAAAACTAAAGTTGATTGGAATATTGTTGGGTCTTTACAATCAACAATTGAAGATTATTTGGAACTTTCAAAGTTCAAAAAACATGATTGGTGTTGTTCCTGAGTTTATATTTTAAGGCTATAAAACATACCGTCAAGGCATCCGTAAATGATTTTAAATAAATGATTTGGGAATACAGAATCAAAGAAAGATCATAGCAGATTCAGTTTCTCAATTGCCTATGTCTTGCTTCCTGTTGTTCTTGAATGTTAATGTCTCTCTCAATAGCAGCCCATGATCGTTCTAACTCAACCCGGTTAGTTGTTGTTTGTAAAATGGTATTGAATAAATTTAAGGCAATACTGGTTTGATCCTGAAGGCCTGGTTCAACGTTGGGTTGTCTGCTATTTGGGACAGTCATGGATGATAAAACTTTATTTGTTTTTAAAGGGATTTTAATTAGTTTGTTACTTCAGATTTCCAGAGATGAGTTCAAGGAAAACAATTTTAAAATCTAAAACAGTAATGTAAACACATTCAAGGCCGTTTCCTGGTTTTGTAACAATTTCGAGAATTGTAAACAACAAATAAACACTATAGAGAAATATAAGGCTTTAATCAAGAAATAATCTCATATTTCAATAGACAATGATGAAAGAAAAACAAGGTTTCTAACAAGAGTTAAATATTAAGGAACAAAAGTGTTACAGGTCTTAAAATTACTAAAGTGATTTCAGAGGAAAAACTGTAAATCATTTGACATCCAAACCAATCTGAAATATAAATCCACGGTGTATATAACTTCAAATTGATTACTTGTTAGAGAAAACATTAAAGGAAAAATTCAACAAAGTATACTAAACAGGGAGAAGACACATAGCTACAAAGTTGAAGGATCCAGAATCTCGTTTGTGATCTATATTCTGATGTATTTCAAACCTGATATTACAAAATGGCTCTCTCCAAAATTTCTAAAGCCTTTTCTCAGCCTTTCAAAACTATATTTATACATTTTCATCAAAGCTTCTCGTTGGTGACTAACCAACTTCCTAAAATTCCGGTTACATAAAAATAATGTCAACCGTTTACAATTTCTTTTAAATTTCTAATAATAAAAACATTTAAAAATGTTTTAAGCTTGCGTCGACGAACTTACTTTATCCGCATCAATACATTGAACGCATTTCCCTAAAAACCTCACAAAGATCCTGGGAGCATCGGGTATCTCATTTGCTTCAAATGAGAAAAATCTCTTCTGCAATTCGGGCAACCGACTTTCTATCATCCTTTCTGTAAATTTAACAGCTTTCAACTTTAGATTTGAAACTACCATCCACTTGTTGATCTCTGTTATATTGATCAAGTTAATTTTAGCAATCTCTGTTTTCATTTTTTCCATATCTTCTTTTAACCTTAGTTGGTGCTTGGCAATATTGATTTCGCCTAACAATCTAGAACAGTCATCTGTTCCGATATTCAATGAATCTCTTTAAAAGAGATCGAAGATGCCCTGGAAATACTCATTAACTTCTCTTGTGATTATTTTATATTCATCCATTTTTGCTTCCCACACTTTTATCATTATGTCCCCTTTAACCTGTTCAGAAATAGATAATTTCCGAGTCTTTCCAATTTCTTCCTTTGATGAGAGCCACTGCCTTCTGAAAAGTTGTTCTAGCTGCTGTCGCCTCCCTTTCTTTCTGGAACACATTCTCCAAAGACTTATTTGATTCTTGAAAATAATTCTGGATCACTTCTAGATTCAAGAACACTTTCTGCTATTCTTCCTCTATTCTTAAATATATTTCCAATACTTGTGTCTTGAAATTTTCAAGTTCTATTACCTAGTTAGTAATAGAAATAATTTTATCTTGTAAATTCTTGTTTTCTTCTTCCAACTTTCGAACCTGTTCCTGTGTGATCTATATTAAGTGTTTTGCTTCATCCAAGTCTTTATTCAATTTATGGATTTCTTTCATATCCTTTAGTCTATCTTGTTCTAGACCCTTCTGTATTCCCCAACTAATATTTCTTTCATTTTCTTTTAGTTTGTCTTGAAACTGGATTATTGTTTGGTCCTTCTGTTCAAGCAGAGCTGTTAAATTGCCTACAGAATACATGTTTTCTAATGATCAATATTTACTAACTTCACTTCTTCCAATGAATCGGCCTCTACCTTAGAATGGCCTAAATTTGATAAAGGAAATTTCCCAATATGAACAGGGAAAGATGGCCATGCTTTTTTCTGGAGTGCTTTTAATTCCAATCCAACACCGCCCTTTGCTATCTGATGAGCTACTTCTCTGCACACCAATCTGTCTGGTAAGAATTTCAAGAGTGCATGAGGGGGAATGGAACAACCATAAACCCTGATGTAGGAAAAAGTTTCCTCAATAAACCAGTCGACAACTGATTTAAGACTTTCTATGATTGCATCAGAAATGCGAGGGGGTTCGCATCCAAAAAATAATTTGTGCATAGGAATAATGACAAAATGACAAACCTTGTAAAATGCCTCTTTAGCATTTTCTTCCCAAAGGGCTAAGTGATATTTATGAACAGGCTCTGGGTAGGAAGTACTCCAACTCCAATTCCTTAATGGAAAGGGGGTCATAAAACAGATTGCATCCATAATATATGCAGACATATAAAAAGACACTGGTTGTCCCTTTGACTTGGCTTCTTTATAATTTAAAATTTCTTGCGTTAGGTTATCTAACAAAATTTTATGCCAGTTAAAACCATTTCCTTCTGAAACTTCCTCTAAGACGGGTACCCAATCTGCATGAAAGTGACAGGGATCTTTTCTCTCGAAAAGTCTACATAACATCATGGCTATATAAACCATATATTCATTTAAGGAGGCTGTAGCATAAATACCATGAGTATCAACCCTAAACTTTTCTTCAGACCTCGCCCATCCTCTAATCATGTCAAGATATGTCTGGTCTGCCTCAATACATTCCTTTCTCTGAAACTCAGTTAAAAATTCAGCATTAAAGGTGTGTTTATGATTCGACGAGAGTTTATACATTACTTGAATGTGCTCATGCCTGAATGAGATGACGATATCTCCTTGCTCGTTCTGAATGCTCATTATTGGGATATCTACCTTATCCAGAGCCCAGGCGACCATATCAGTATATGCCACCAGCCTCGGATGCACAACAACCTTATGAAGTTCAGACTCAACAATGTCCCGGAGATGATTTTCTGAATCATGGTTAGCATTCTTTAGCTCGTACTCCAGCAATTTAGAAATTCAAGTCCATGATTTGATGGAGTGTATGACGTGTGGAGTAGTATCAGAGATAATATCACCTTCCTGTGTGTCTTCATTTTTCTTCGGTGCTTTTTTAGGTGCCATGGCTCTGCGTTTTAACTTAAAAACCTGTCATAGAAAGTAGATGAATAAGCTCAACTTAAAATGAAAATACAGATGTTCGAATGTTTACTTTGAATATATTTTTAAAAAAGATGAGATTTGTACAACTGTCACGAAATTAAAGCTCTTAATGCAAAAGATATTTTACCGAGATACTCTTTTAATGATCTGTACTTAGGCGCTGTCGATTTTTTCAAATAAAATGAGAAACTTACTTGATCAAAAAGTGAAACATTAATGAACACTTAAGAATGATTACCATTAAACCTGTTTTAGAAGGAAGATTGATTAGTGTTAATTATAAATTAAATCTGAAAACATCACTTTTCAGGGTTTCGGAGATCTTGATGTCGAAAGGTATATCATCGAAAAAGTCCGATCGCCGAAATCGCGAAATCGCGATGTTTTAATTAAGATTTAAACGTTTTTTATTTCATTAATTATTTGAGATAAGACAATATCGGGATTTCAGAAATCGGGATTTCAGAAATCTTGATGTCGAGAAGTATCTTACCAATGAAGTCCGATCCCCGAAATCGCGACGATTTGTTTGTTTTAAACAAGACTTAACTTATCTTAATTAACTGAATAATCATGATTAGGGCCAAAACATAATTAGTTTAATCTAACGTGATTTATGAATCGGGATTTCGGAAATCGGGATTTCGGGAAACACGATGACAAGAGACGCGCTCTCATAGAACTGCGAATCCCGAAATCACGACGTAATTATGTTAACTTTAAACCTTTTTTAGAAGAGATTAAACTAATTCATGTTTTAATTAAGATTTAAACGTATTGGGAAATCGGGGATTGGGGTTTAGTGATTCAATTTGCATCAAACATCTGTTTACAAAAAACCCCGAATCCCGATTTCTTTCACGTTTAAATTAAAAAATCGCAAATTTAGAATTACAATCCGTTTTAAATAATTTTTCGAAAGAGCGTTGGAAAATTTATATGTTTGTAAACTTTTCTTCCGTTCGTTATCCAAAAAATTGATAAATGGTATCGTGAATTTAGAAATGATGAAACTCTTATTTTCAGAAAGCCAAAACCCCAAAAATAAAAATCTAGGCCTTTAAGGGCGATTTTTTTTTTAAGATCCGTTTCAACATGGGCTCCAACTGGGGACCTCGTCTCCCTGTGGGACGAGGAGAACATGTAGACTCAGTGCCTTCATTGGGTAAATAGTGTCAAGGGTTTATCACTGCCAAACTGTTAAAGGAGAGGAAAAAGCGATTTTATAAAACCTTTGAAAACCTTTTCAAAGCTCTTTATTTGCTTTAAATTTAGTTGTAGTCTTCTTCATAATATTCTCCTTCCCATTCTAAATTTAAGTTAGTATTAAGATGATTAGAACAATCTTAGGAAACTCAACAGATTTTGTAACTTTCAGCTTGCATCAGTCGAAATAAAAATTATAATTTTTAATTGGGGAGCTCTATTTTTACTTAAGACGAATATCTGGTTTTGAAAAACTGATAACTAGAATAGAGTAATAGATAAGTATGACAACCTTACAGACACCTCAGATATTGCTTCACTGCCAGCGGGCCTGTTCAGTACCCCGGTGAAGTTATCTGTCCCTTTTTACTGAATTTCCTTTCACCACTTCGAGTGCTAATTATATATTTATACTCAGATATTGCTTCACTGCCAGCAGGCCTATTTAGTACCCCGTTGAAGTTATCTGTTTCTTTTATATTTAGACGAGGGAAATCATTTAAATGAATTTCATTTCATCGTCTGTGGGACTAGATGGGGGCAATCAAATATGAATTTCCTTTCACCATCTGTCTTATAGTTAGCTTATGCATACAAAGCGGGGGAAATCAGTGATACTTAAAATTTGGATGGTTATCTTTGTAAAAATTTATAATAAAGGTTTGTCAACTTGTTTTGATTATTCTAGCCCAATTTTTTTCAACTTTCAAAACTCCTCAGTCTGTAGAGAAAAAGGGAAAGATTCTTTTCAGGGGTTTTCTTTTGAGCAAGCTAAAATCCTCAGACAAACTGTTAAGAAACTTAAGAGAGTCAAAATCAACCCAAACATAACCATTTTTAGTCAGAGAATAAGAACTATGAAGACTGATCTTACTGAATTTAATCATTTGTTGATCTCAAAGGTTAATACATAATCTTTCCTACTTTGATGAGAAAGCCCAAAAACGTGAAAGATAGTATCGAGGGAATAAAAGGAGACATCAACAATCTATAAGCCATAAAACATAGGTTATGGTTTCAAAAATAACTCTTTGGACTCTTTTTGTTTTTTTTATAAATATTTTTATTTATTTATTTATTTTATTTATTTTTTGGTATAAAAACTTAACTAATTTTTATTTATTTACAAAATGAGAATGGGTTTTCTAAAAATGAAAAACAAAACAGTATATACAATGAGATCTTCTATAAATTAATTATTCCATATAATGCTTTAAAAAACGCCCATTAACAGGGGCATTCAAGATCTTACCATCCAAATTTTCAAGCAGAAATGAATTTTTTCCTTCAGAAGATGCTACGTTAAATGGTCCATACCAAATATGATCAAATTTACCATTTTTTCCTGAATTTTCTTTTCGAGCATCCCACCTCAAAACTAGATCTATGGGGAGAAAATTCCTATCCTTGGCTTTACGATCAAATAATATCTTCATGTCATCCTGGTACTTCTGCAACTTTTCATCCACTACAACCCTGTGCTGTTGAACCTCAATCAACTGATTTATCCTTCTTCTGAGAGGGTTTGGTTCTTCCTTATTGTCTTGCCATAGTTTCATCACAGGAAGTGATAGATTTATGGGCAACACTACATCTGTTCCATAAACCATTTGAAAGGGAGAAGTACCGATAGAATTTTTTGTGCCTATCCGATTTTCCCACAGAGCATATTTTAAATGTAAATGCTAAGATTTTTTATTTTCATTTAAGACTTTCTTGATTATACTGATTAATCTCTTGTTAGAAGATTCTGCCAGACCATTTCCTTGAGGATAGTATGCTGTGGAATGACCCAACACAATATTATATTTCTGGAAAAAGATGACCATTGCCATAGAATTAAAAGCCTGCACATTGTCTGTGACTATCTTCCTAGGATAGCCGAACTTGGACAAAATATTCTCTTCTAAGAAGTCTATAACAAATGAATCTCTGGCCTTCCTTGTTGGGATAGATTCCACCCATTTGGTGAAATAATCTGTTGCAGTCAGGATCCATCTGTGTTGATCACTTGAATGAGGATTAATTTCCCCTATAAAGTCTAGTCCCCATTGCTGAAAAGGAGCTTCTATCTTGACTGGTACTAATGGCATCACTGGTATTTTATGTTTTCCTGCAAATAATTGGCAAGGGATGCAATCTCGTACCTTAGCATTGACATCTGGGAAAAGTTTAGGCCAGTAATAACCAACCCTCAGGATTTTATATGCCGTAGCCCTCCAAGCGTGGTGTCCTCCACAGACTCCTTCATGAAATTGACCTATAACTTCTTCTGTTTCTGATTCGACCAGACAGACTAAGAGGAAACCAAGCGGGTCTTTCCAGTATAATCGTTTTTCAGAAATACAGTATTTAACTGCATGCAGCTTTAGCATTCTAGCTTTGTATGGAGACAAGTCAGTTGGACATTTCAAAGTTAATAAGTATGTTACTATGTCCTTGTACCAATCTGACGACGCGAATTTCTCCTCGATCCTGTTTTCAACTATTGGGTCCTGAAGTTCATTCACGTCTACCCATCCTTCTTCCTTCTGAGAACTGTTTATCCCAAGAGCCCTGAAATTGGATTCAGCTAGAAGTTTAGCTAAACCTTGTCCCTTTACCAATTTGGTTGGTTTAACCTCCAAGTCGAACTCTTGAATTTTTGCAAGCCATCTTCCTCTTTTACCATCACTGTCTGCTTGAACCAAGATATCTTTTACAACACTAGTGGGTACATACACAATCACTTTGGAGTGTAAAACGTAAGTTCTGAAAGATTTCAATGCTTTTACCATAGCATACGCTTTCTTTTCTATTATATTATATTTAAGTTCAACATCTCAGAGAATTTTTCTAAAGAAGGCTATCGGTTGCTCGAAACCTTCTTCGTTCTTCTGAAGAAGTACAACAACAAGCGTGTGTTCATAAGCAAATGAAAAAATAAGAAAATCTTTGAGATAATATAGGCTCGCTAGTAATGGTGCCTCACTTATAACCTTCTTAATATGGGCAAATGATGCCTTAGCTTTAGCTTTCCATTTTACTTCACTATTTTTTCTGAGCATATCCGTAATCAATTTAACAATTTTAGCGAAGTTAGGAATAAATCTTCTCAAGAAATTTATTTTTCCTAAAAATGATTGAATTTATTTCACATTCCTAGGAATAGATATTGTATCTATAGCCTCTACTCTTTTAGGATCAATCCTGATTCCATTTTGGGATACAATGTGACCCAACAACTTGCCTTCCTGCATAGCGAAATGAGACTTTTTAGGATTTAAGGATAGACCAAACCTGCAACATTTTTCAAATGTTTGTTTGAGATGAATCATATGGTCTTCATCCGATTTAGAAAAAACAGTAAGATCATCCAAATAGATGACTACAAATTTGTCCCGTTCGCCAACGAAAGCAATATCCATCGCACGTTGAAAAGTAGCCCCTGCATTCATTAGTCCAAATGACATTTTATCGTACATAAATGTGCCCCAAGGAGTGGTAAATGCGGTTTTTTCTTTGTCAAGATCACTGAAGGCAATCTGATTATAACCAGGAAATCTGTCAATCATTGACATTCTATTAGCTCCTACTACTTTTTCAAGAACATGGTCCATTTTAGGTAGAGGATAATTATCTTTGAGAGAAGATTTATTAAGATTCATGAAATCAACACATAATCTGATTTCCCCATTTTTCTTTCTAACTGGGACTAGATTAGCTACCCAATCAGAATATCTTAGGGGTACAATTATCTTAGTGTCCAGAAGTTTTTTTACTTCTCGTTCGATAACATGTAATAAAATAGGGTTAAATTGTCGGAGTTTTTGTTTAAAAGGTTTGACACCTGGTTTGAGAGGTATTTTATGTTCAATCACAAAAGTGTCATATGTTTTCAGTTCTTCATACGACCATGCGAAAACATCTTTATATTTTCTTAACAACTCCGTGTATTTATTTTTGTTTTCTGTTGATAAATATTTGGATAGTTTAACCATTCGGGGGTTTTCTTCAGTTTCTATATTACAATCTTCAACCTCCTTTGGTTGGGGCTGTAGAGTAGTTTTAGAAGGGATATCATCTTTATTAAAAAGTCTTTCCAAAGGGATTAGACCCTTGGGGATTTGGTTGTTCTTGAGAACAAGCATTCGGTGGTTTGCAATTTTATCATGAAATTCTTTAGAATCCTCCCCTTATTGAATGATCCAAATAAGATCATTTTGATTTTCTTGATCGGTATGCGTTTCTGCAAATTCATCTAATGATTCTAGAAACTTTCGAAGCTGCTCATCATCTTCAAAAACCTGCCAATGTTGTATGCTATTTGGTATTGAAGGGCGATGTCTCATTTGTATATGATATTTTAAATTAAAAGCTGTCGGGGGTGTAAAAGTTGATGCAACTTTGGCTAAAGTATCAGCCTGTTGATTCTCGGATCTTGGGACGAAATGAAAATTCACACATGTGAAGAAGTTCTCGATTAAATCCCAGACACAATTCCTATAGGACCGTAATCTAGGATGCTTAGCCTGATATTGCCGATTCACTTATTTTATAATTAACTCTGTGTAACCAAAGACTTCGAGTTTCTTAATCTTCATCCTTCTAGCAACTTCTAATCCTAGCACTAAATCTTCATACTCGCATACATTGTTTCTACAATCTACATTCCATTGGAGCCTATATGAAAAAGGAATAACAAATTGATCGTCGGGAGCCATAAGAAGTTCTCTTGCCCCGACTCCAATATAGGAGGAAGCACCATCAAAATACATTTTCCATACACCAGTACTATATACATTTTTCTCTATTTCTTTTTTTAAAATTTTTATTTTTTTATACATTTATCATCTACATCTACTTCAAAATCGCCATCTAAAGATAGTATACAATTTCCTAAATCTTGGTCGGAAATATAAAATGGGTGATTGTTGGGGTTGTTTGGGTCACCTACAGTAAATGCTAACCTAGTCTCTCTGTAAAGACAGGTGAATTGGCCTCCGAAAACTGGAATTGTAGCATATGTCATATCTAGTTGGAGAGATCCTCCAAGCTTGGTGCCCCATGATCTAGATAATAGCATGCCATACTTTGGGGGAATGTCAGTGACTACTACATCCATAAGAATACTTTTAGCAGGTATTTGAGCCAAACCTACCACTAGGTCTTTAATCATTCCTATGCATTTTACCTTCCTCGAATTGAAAGAATATAAATCACCATAGGGTCTTGTGATTTCCAGACCAAGTTTTTCCATTATTTCCTTTTGCATAACATTGTGGGAAGCTCCGGAATCCAACATATAGTTATGGAGAAGGTGGTCAAATAGGGTTAATGTAATATAAAAAGGAGCCACGGTGTCTCTTGCACCTTCGACGTGCGGACCGAAGACTAAGATAAGTTTGTCATCCTTTAAGTTGATGGCGTCGATCTGGCTTTCATCTTCGAAAAAATTAATCATTTTGGCGATTTGTTTTCTGTATACGGGATTTTTAGCTAACTCAACAAGGGGAATACGAATTTTGATTTTATTTATTTCGTTTTCCAAATTAAAGTTTCCTAGAGCCTTGTCATTTTTGATGTTCGGGGCTTCCATACCTTTCTTCTCAGTTTTACATTGAAATGTGACCTTATTTTCATTTATCGGAACTTGTGTCTTCACAGGGAGTGTTCCTACTGGTTCTGAATGTACAGGTTGTTTATCAGCTGTGTTTCTTTTTGCAGACTGTTTATCTGCAACTTTTGGAGTTAGCTCATCGGTTTCATTTCTTGGCAAACTCTTTTTTTTCGAAACATTTGGGAGATTTTTATTTCTTGGTCTCAAATTATATTTTCCCTGTAATTCAGCAATAATATCATCTGCAATATTTTTATATGTGAAATCATCAGTCATATTATTGCTAACATGTTCTTCCGATGTACTTTCTTTACTTAAAGATGCTTCGTAATCCTGTCTTGATAAATAAGGGGATTTATTATCATCACCAAGGTTACTAATATCTTCATCGATTTCTTCAAAATCTCCTAAATCTTCCACTCCGATGTAGTTTTCACTTTTAAAAGGTGTTTGAATTTTTTGATCTTCATTTTTAATTATTTTCTGTGGTCCCTGAGGTTCAGGATTCCTTCGAAAATCTTTTCTGGGGAAATTATCTCTTTTAGATTTGTCTAGTTCCATTTTCGAGATCTTGTTTGAAAGTTCTCGAATGACCCTAGCCATCTCTTCTATTCTATCTCCTGAGGATTTTCCTGATCCTGAAGATCCACCTTGCTCTTTGAAATTTTTATTTTCTTTGTTTCCAGTTTCAGTCTTTGCTTTAAGTTTCCCTAATGCCATCATATTTGATTCAATCTCAAGTGCATCATCCTGCATTTTTGTGAGATCTATTGATCTCCTTTCTCTCAATAATAAGGCAAAGTTGGGGTCAAAAGCGCCAACAAAAGTCACTTTTGCTGCAGGTTGTGAAGATTTAACCTCAACTGGAATTTTATTGTACAACTTATTGAATCTCTGTGTGAATTCTAGGACTGATTCAGAGTTTTTCTTTCTAAGGGCTCTGAATTCAGTTAAGTAGTAGAGGCGATCCTTCCTCTCTCCCCATTGTGTAATAAATGCACTTTCAAGTTCTTCATAGGATCTTAAAGATCCAACTGCTAAGGATCGGAACCAGGTCCTCACTTGTCCCTCAAAATTTTGAACAAGGAGTCTAGAATAAACATCTTCATGTTCTATTCCGAGTATGTCAGCAAATTGATCAAAAAAGTTTATATGTTCTTGGGCAGTCAAATCACCCTCCTCTGTAAATTTCGGAAGGCTTTTCATATAATTCTCAGGAAGATCATGAAGAGGAACAAGAAGAACAAGGGGAGCATATCTAGCAGCCACTTTAGCGAAAATCCTGGGAAGCGGTACTTGACCACCTCCGGGGGCACCACCTCCAGCGCCAACACCTCCTTATGTAGCCATGGTTAGATTTGGGACTGAAGTTTGGACAATGTGAGGAGAAGATCCTCGAAAATTTGGAGAAGAAACTTCGGGAAATGAGAAAGTATTAAATGAAGGGGGAAGTGAAAGTGATCTTTCAAGATTTTCCGATGAGTTTGATTGCGTAAAGTTAGGTTGATCTATAGTATATGTGGACAAAAAGACTTGTTTAAGTGATTTTTGCGATTTTAAATTTTTTTCCGTATCGGAGACTGGTGATGTCTGCTTGCTATCCAGGTTTTTTCTGGTGTTCTTTCAGCTACTATCCAGTTTAGTTATTGTGGAGTCGCCAAGCGAAAAATAATTAGCCTTAGAAGGTTTTCTGTCCTTGTTCACTATCAAAAACAGAAAATGTCAATGTCGTTCTTCCCAGGGAAAAGATTCATTTCTTCACTCCCCGACAACGACGCCAAAAAGATGTTGTTCCCGAGTTTATGTTTTAAGGCTATAAAAAATACCGTCAAGGCATCCGTAAATGATTTTAAAGAAATTATTTGGGAATAAGGAATCAAAGAAAGATCAGAGAAGATTCAGTTTCTCAACTGCCTCTGTCTTGCTTCCTGTTGTTCTTGAATGTTAATGTCTCGCTCAATAGCAGCCCATGATCGTTCTAACTCAACCCGGTTAGTTGCTGTTTGTAAAATGGTATTGAATAAATTTAAGGCAATACTGGTTTGATCCTGAAGGCCCGGTTCAACGTTGGGTTGTCTTCTATTTGGGACAATCATGTATGATAAAACTTTATTTGTTTATAAAGGGATTTTAATCAGTTTGTTACTTCAGATTTCCAGAGATGAGATCAAGGAAAACAATTTTAAAATCTAAAACAGTAATGTAAACACATTCAAGGCTGTTTCCTGGTTTTGTAACAATTTCGAGAATTGTAAACAACAAATAAACACTACAGAGAAATATAAGGCTTTAATCAAGAAAGAATCTCATATTTCAATAGACAATGATGAAAGAAAAATGAGGTTTCTAACAAGAGTTAAATAGTAAGGAACAAAAGTGTTACAGGTCTTAAAATTACTAAAGTGATTTTAGAGGAAAAACTGTAAATCATTTGACATCCAAACCAATCTGAAATATAAATCCACGATGTATATAACTTCAAATTGATTACTTGTTAGAGAAAACATTAAAGGAAAAATTCAACAAAGTATACTAAACAGGGAGAAGACAAATAGCTACAAAGTTGAAGGATCCAGAATCTCGTTTGTGATCTATATTACGATGTATTTCAAAAATGATATTACAAAATGGCTCTCTCCAAAATTTCTGAAGCCTTTTCTCAGCCTTTCGAAACTATATTTATACATTTTCATCAAAGCTTCTCGTTGGTGACTAACCAACTTCCTAAAATTTCGGTTACATAAAAATAATGTCAACCGTTTACAATTTCTTTTAAATTTCTAATAATAAAAACATTTAAAAAGGTTTTAAGCTTGCGTCGACGAACTTCCTTTATCTGCATCAATACATTGAACGCATTTCCCTAAAAACTTCACAAAGATCCTGGGAGCATCGGGTATCGCATTTGCTTCAAATGAGAAAAATCTCTTCTGCAATTCGGGCAACCGACTTTCTATCATCATTTATGTAAATTTAACAGCTTTCAACTTTAGATTTGAAACTACCATCCACTTGTTGATCTCTGTTATATTGATCAAGTTAATTTTAGCAATCTCTGTTTTCATTTTCTTCAGCTCTTCTTTTAACCTTAGCTAGTGCTTGGCAATATTGATTTTGCCTAACAATCCAGAACAGTCATCTGTTCCGATATTCAATGAATCTCTTTCAAAGAGATCGAAGATGCCCTGGCAATCCTCATTAACTTCTCTTGTGATTCTTTTATATTCAGCTAGTTTTGCTTCCCACACTTTTATCATTATGTCCCCTTTAACCTGTTCAGAAATAGATAATTTCTGAGTCTTTCCAATTTCTTCCTTTGATGAGAGAGCCACTGCCTTCTGAAAAGTTGTTCTAGCTGCTTTCGCCTCCCTTTCTTTCTGGAACACATTCTCCAAAGACTTATTTGATTCTTGAAAATAATTATGGATCACTTCCAGATTCAAGAACACTTTCTGTTGTTCTTCCTCTATTCTTAAATATATTTCCAATACTTGTGTCTTGAAATTTTCAAGTTCTATTACCTGGTTAGTAATAGAAATAATCTTATCTTGCAAATGCTTGTTTTCTTCTTCCAACTTTCGAACCTGTTCTTGTGTGATCTGTATTAAGTGTTTTGCTTCATCCAAGTCTTTATTCAATTTCTATATTTCTTGCATATCCTTTAGTCTAGCTTGTTCTAGACCCTTCTGTATTCCCCAACTAATATTTATTTCATTTTCTTTTAGTTTGTCTTGCAACTGGATTATTGTTTGGTCCTTCTGTTCAAGCAGAGCTGTTAAATTTCCTACATAATACATGTTTGTTGATGCTCAATATTTACTAACTTCACTTCTTCCAATGACTCGGCCTCTACCTTAGAATGGCCTAAATTTGATAAAGGAAATTTCCCAATATAAATAGGGAAAGATGACCATGCTTTTTTCTGGAGTGCTTTTAATTCCAATCCAACACCGCCCTTAGCTATCTGATGAGCTACTTCTCTGCACACCAATCTGTCTGGTAAGAATTTCGGGAGTGGATGAGGGGGAATGGAACAACCATAAACCCTGATGTAGGAAAAATTTTCCTCAATAAACCAGTCAACAACTAATTTAAGACTTTCTATGACTGCATCAAAAATGTGAGGGGGTTCGCATCCAAAAAATAATTTGTTCATAGGAATAATGACAAAATAACAAACCTCGCAAAATTCCTCTTTAGAATTTTCTTCCCAAAGGGCTGAGTGATATTTATGAACAGGCTCTCGGCAAGAAGTACTCCAACTCCAATTCATTAATGGAAAGGGGGTCATAAAACAGATTGCATCCATAATATATGTAGACATATAAAAATACATTGGTCGTCCCTTTGACTTGGCTGCTTTATAATTTAAAATTTCTTGCATTAGGTTATCCGACTAAATTTTATGCCAGTTAAAACCATTTCCTTCTGAAACTTCCTCTAGGAAGGGTACCCAATCTGCATGAAAGTGACAGGGATCTTTTCTCCCGAAAATTCTGCATAACATCATGGCTATATAAACCATATATTCGTTTAAGGAGGCTGTAGCATAAATCCCATGAGTATCAGCCCTAAACTTTTCTTCAGACCTCGCCCATCCTCTAATCATGTAGGGATATGTCTGGTCTGCCTCAATACATTCCTTTCTCTGAAACTCAGTTAAAAATTCAGCATTAAAGGTGTGTTTATGATTCGACGAGAGTTTATACATTACTTGAATGTGCTTAGGCCTGAATGAGCCGACGATAGCTCCTTGCTCATTATAAATGATCCTTGTTGGGATATCAACCTTATTCAGAGCCTAGCCGACCATATCAGTATATGCCACAAGCCTCGGACGTGTAGCAACCTTATGAAGTTAAGACTCAAGAATGTCCCGGAGATGATTTTCTGAATCAGGGTTAGCATTCTTTAGCTCGTACTCCAGCAATTTGGAAATTCGAGTCCATGATTTGATGGATTGTATGGCACGTGGAGTAGTATCAGAGATAATATCACCTTCCTGTGTGTCTTCATTTTTCTTCGGTGCTTTTTTAGGTGCCATGGCTCTGCGTTTTAACTTAAAAACCTGTCATAGAAAGTAGATGAATAAGATCATCTTAAAATGAAAATACAAACGTTAGAACGTTTACTTTGAATATATTTTTAAAAAAGACAAGATTTGTACAACTGTCACGAAATTAAATCTCTTAATGCAAAAGATATTTTACCGAGATATGCTTTTAATGATCTGTACTTAGGCGCTGTCGATTTTTTCAAATAAAACGAGAAACTTACTTAATCATAAAGTGACATTAATGAACAATTAAGAATGATTACCATTAAACCTGTTTTAGAAGAAAGATTGATTAGTGTTAATTAAAATTTAAATCTGAAAACATCACTTTTCGGGGTTTCAAAGATCTTGATGTCGAAAGGTATATCGTTGAAAAAGTCCGGTCGTCGAAATGGCGATGTTTTAATTAAGATTTAAACGTTTTTTATTTCATTAATTATTTGAGATAAGACGATATCGGGATTTCAGAAATCGGGATTTCAGGAATTGGGATTTCAAAAATCCTGATGTCGAGAAGTATGTTACCAATGAAGTCCGATCCCCGAAATCGCGAAATCGCGACGGTTTGTTTGTTTTAAACATGACTTAACTTATCTTAATTAACTGAATAATCATGATTAGGGCCAAAACATAATTAGTTTAATCTAACGTGATTTATGAATCCGGATTTCAGAAATCAAGATTTCGGGAAACAGAATGACAAGAGACGCGCTCTCATAGAACCGCGAATCCCGAAATCACGACGTAATTATGTTAATTTTAAACCTTTTTTAGAAGAGATTAAACTAATTCATGTTTTAATTAAGATTTAAATGTATCAGGAAATTGGGTATCAGGGTTTCGTGATTCAATTTGCATCAAACACCTGTTTACAGAAAACCCTGAATCCCGATTTCTTTCACGTTTAAATTAAAAAATCGCAAATTTAGAATTACAACCCGTTTTAAATAATTTTTCGAAAGAGCGTTGGAAAATTTATATTTTTGTAAACTTTTCTTCCCTTCGCTACCCAAAAAATTGATAAATGGTATCGTGAATTTAGAAATGAAGAAACTCTTATTTTCAGAAAGCCGAAACCCAAAAAATAAAAATCTAGGCCTTTAAGGGCGATTTTTTTTAAGATCCGTTTCAACAATTGGTTTCCATTTGATGGGTGAAAACACATCAACATTTTCCTTCAAATTTGGGACAATGACCCTATGTGGGTTGTTGAGGACCCAGACCAAGACCAGATGCCTTCATCCATTGGGCTATGGAGTCATCCGAATCCACTATCTTGATCGGGAAAATGCTTATTGGAAAACTTCACTGACATAAAAATATTAAATACATGAGACAACAAAAACCTACCTACCCTATGCTACTTGGAAAGAAAGGCTACTCTCAAGTGAAAGCACATTTCCAAGGTAGCCATGCACATAACTAACTCATTTGATTACTCCCAACTATGATTGAGAACGTTGTTTCATTGGCCATGTTATGGACCTGATTAACAACCATCTTTGAATCCCCTGCTCTATTATCAGATTTTGAAAAAGAACCAATAAAAGACATCATCCATGAACCTATGAATGAAAGGCAATTTATTTTTTCAACTGTTACATCAATGAAATTTTTTGTTGCTTCCGTTTCTTTCCTTTCAAACAAAATAATATTCTTCTTCTGTGGTATTTCCAAAAATGGAAAAGTTATTTGCAACTTCTTCAAATCATCAACAACATTATAATTCATTTTTATGAGCGTTTTACTTCATTGTATTTTTCTGGAGTAGAGGTTACATGTCTAACACTTGTTTGAGGAGGAAAAACTTATGATATAGAAGTCCTTGTTAGTTTGTTTTGGATTTCAGAAATATTTGAATCTTTTTCTTCGGATCTAGTCTGGACAACATTTTCTTGAAAATGTCAGTCTTCATCTCTACATTCATCTTCTTCGATCCAATCTCCTTTTGAAAATAATAATGGATCAACATCCATTTCCCTGGATTGTATCAACCCCATAGCATTTTCATTATTATATTCTTAAAAAACAAGTCTTTGATCCTCTTCCTCGGGAATTTGATCAAAATTTCTCTTTAACTGAGCTATTTCATTTTGCATTTGGTTAATGATTCTTTTTAACTAGGCAATATGAATGTCTTTAGAGATATTTGTTACATTCAGTGGTTTCTCTTGAAAGATTCATCTTCCAAATCCTCACTCTTCAACTACTCTTGAAGTAGATGGAACTTGATATGACAATGATAAATCTATCATCTGCCTCTGAACTTTACCAAAAATGATTTTAGGATCAACTTCACCTTCTATCATGAAATATTCCATTTCAGTCGTTCTTCTCATTTCTTCTTCCAAAGTTGTGATTTTTTATGCTCTTATTTTATATTTTACATTTGAAGGAATTACATTCATATAACATCCAAAAACAACTAGATCGTTTGGGCACTGATTTTGTGGAATTCGATGCAGAGTATTGAAAAACCTTGAATTAAAATATTTGATTCTTTCAATTGTTTAAAGATAAATCTAAGTAAATTGTGTTAAGAGAGTATGATATTCTATATTAAACTTTGTCATGAATACATATTCCATGACATCAAAAGAACTGATTGTGTTTTTCTGGAAGAGAAAGGTACTAGTCATAGGTTGGGCCAACTAATGTTTGAAGAAAGAGTCTCACCATCACATCATCATACTCAGTCAAATAAATATAAAAAATGGAAAGGAATCGATCCAAATGATTTTCAGGAACCATGATCCCATATCTAGAAAAATTAGGAAGAAAACCTTGAATTAGAGTAGGCATTTGATGTCGCTCTCCATGCAAATTCAAAGGACTAGATCTTCCCCTTCTTCTTGGAATTATTTGTCCTTCATTTTTTTAATCTTCTCTATCTACCATTGATACTGAAATTTGATTTAAAAAAATCCTTCCTTTTCTTATTGTCAAAAATCATTTTTACTAATCCAACTCTCAAATATTTATGTTAAGAACCAAATATCAATATAGCATAGAAAATCCTTAGAAAAAGTACTCAACGCCTTGAAAAAGAGATAATTTCAGATAATAAGCCTCTTCGAGGGGGCAACCTCCTTTT
The DNA here is from genome assembly GCA_009831015.1 of Picea engelmannii. Taxonomy (NCBI): domain Eukaryota; kingdom Viridiplantae; phylum Streptophyta; class Pinopsida; order Pinales; family Pinaceae; genus Picea; species Picea engelmannii. The sequence goes on along the minus strand of ML785319.1, from coordinate 1,561,173 downwards.
ACCCCACTTAAATGTTAAAGTACAATATGATTCAAAATTAAAATGTCTCCTTGGTATATATAGGAGACTAGGAGGTATAATTACAACTAATGGCCTAAAGCCGACATAAATAAAATAACATTCCTAATATAATATGCCCCAATTAAGGGGTAATGAGCCAATATTAGGGCTTAACATGCTCCTCCCCTTGAGACAAGTGTTGTCCGCAATGCTTGAGTAACTCTGGATGCTTTTGTATAAAATACTCATCTTCCCAGGTGGAATCTTCAGCTGGTAGTTTCCTCCATTTAATGAGATACTCTGAAATGGATCTATTCCTCAACTGGCGAATTCTTGTGTCAGTGATGGCTTCAGGCTCCAATATGATTTTTCCTTCCTCATCAAGTTCTGGCAATATAGTTTGAACTTGCATCTTGTCACCTATAACCTTCTTTAAGCATGAAACATGGAAAATAGGGTGTACTCGTGAAGATGAAGGCAACTCCAATTTGTATGCCATGGTACCAATCTTTTGCAACACCTTATAAGGGCCATAGTACTTTGGTGATAATTTATTATCCTTCTTGTCTTGGTTGAGGGACATCTGTTTGTATGGTTGTAGTCTTAAAAATACCCAATCCCCTACTTCAAAACTTCTTTCACTCCGATGTTGATCTTCTTGTTGTTTCATGTGATTTTGTGCCATGGTCAGGTTGTCCTTTAAGATTTGGAGAACTTGTTGTTGATTCTTGATGTGATCTTCTACTACTTGAACCTTAGATTTTTCTTTTAGAGAAGAAGTGATGGAAGGAGGGTGGTATCCATAAAGTCCCATAAATGGTGTCATTTTTGTTGCAGTATGAAAGGAAGTGTTATACCACCATTCTTCCAAGAGTAACCATTTGAACCATTGTGTTTGTTTATCAGAGACAAAGCAACGAAGGTATCCTTTCAGACATTTGTTCACTATCTCATTTTTTCCATTAGATTGAGGATGATAGGATGAGCTATGAGCCAATTGAGTACCCAAACAAGAAAGTAACTCTGTCCAAAAATGTCCAGTGAAGATGGGATCTCTGTCACTTACAATAATCTTTGGGCTGCCATGTAGCTTTTAAACTATCTCCATGAATGCGATGGAAACTATACTAGCTTTGAAGGGATGAGAGAGTGCACAAAAGTGTGCGTACTTGGTCAGTCTATCAAAAATCACCATGATGACACTCTTTCCTTCAGACTTTGGTAACCCTGTGATGAAACCCATGGAAACCTCCTCCCAACGCTGACTTGGGATGGATAATGGTTGTAAAAGACCTAGGGTCTTAATTGTTTCCACCTTATTTTGTTGGCAAACCAAACATTCTGCCACAAACCTTTGAACATCAGTTTTAAGGCCATCCCAA